>BLSH010416462.1:960435-988277 GCA_018402905.1 Glandirana rugosa | reverse complement strand
CAGGCCCCAAGACCATTAAAATTACTTTTTAGAATTTTTACGACATTTTTTCAGGTCCTTCCAGGACCTCCAGACGTTTTCCTTCCTTTTACCCCCATTCCCACCCTGTTCACGGGATGTATCTTTACCCCTGTCCCTTTATTGAAATGTATAAAATTTTTTTTATTTTTGTATTTTTTACGTTTTTACCTCTAGTAGAAGTTTTACCCAGACTTTTCATAATTAATTGTAATCTCCGGTATTTTGACAAGATTTTAGTAGAAGTTTGACACAGTTTTTTCATATTTATTCGGCCCTCATGGGTATAGTGACAAGACTTTTTTACAGCATTTTTAAGATTTTTCATTAAAATTACCAGAACCCCGGACCCGAACCCGGACTTTTTTTGAAAAGTCCGGGTCCGGGTCCGGGTCCCGGACACCCCAGAGTTCGGTACGGACCCGAACTTTACAGTCCGGGTTCGCTCAACTCTAGTCCCGTGTTACAGTCTACCATAAGTTATGACACCTTTTGATTTCAGTTGTTCACGTATAGAGTGTTAAGGTAAACTTTGCTTATCCATATATGCTCCCTTATTTCCACATGGTTGACTACCTAGCCTCCCTACCCACCTCATTGGTGGTCCCCCCCTCCAAATTAAGTTATCCTACTTTGGGTCACTACCCTCGCCCAGCCCGGGTCCTCTGCTCATGGGAGCTGGCTTCTACCCAGCGTCACCCTGTGCAAAAAAGAGAAGTTACGCTTTTGCTGTTTTCTTTTAGTTTTCCCCCCTCTCCTGTATGAGTTTCCCCCTTCCCCCCCCCCTTGAGAGAGCTCACCTGCCAACCGCATTGCACTCAGCCGAGTTACTTTAATCTGTACCACACGAGACGTCAGTCCCCCCTCTCGCCCATCTCACCCTCTCTTCACATTTAGGTGCAGCCTCCCCCTCGGTCTACAAATCCACTTTTTTTCACTCCCCCATGAGAATAGGAATGTGGAACGTAAAAGGACTATGGTCCCCCACTAAAAGAATGCAGATATTACGTCACTTAAAGCGCCTAAAAATAGACATTGCCCTCATTCAGGAATCACATTTACCCCAGGCGGATTTTCACAGGATGAGAAAACTCTGGGTAGAAGAAGTATTAGGTTCAGCGGCCGAGGGCTGCAAGGCAGGGGTACTCATCCTCCTGCATAAAAACTTGCCATGTAAGGTCCTTCGTACCTCTTTGGACTACCAGGGCCGCCTAATCTCGGTTCACCTTATCTGGGGCCCCAGGGAAATTATTATATCCAATGTATATGCTCCCAATAGCCCCAACAAGCAATTTTTCAATGACCTCTCTAAACACATACTTTGCTCCCCCAACGTTCCACACGTAGTGGGCGGGGACTTCAACTGCACCTTGCACCCAATTGACGGTAGGTCTCCCTGGGTACCACCAGACTACAGAACGAAGACTCCCCCTCCACCCACCTATCCACTACCATGGACTCACTTCATTTCACCGACCTCTGGAGACTCCGCCATCCACTTAGCAGAGAATACACCTTCTACTCCCACCCTCATGGGGTATTTACAAGACTAGATTACCTTTTTGGTTCAGATACTGTCATTCCTTCCCTAGTCGATTCAGAGATCCATGATATAGCCATCTCGGACCATGCCCCTGTGACCCTTACACTCCATGACCCTAACGATGGCCTGTCAGCCAAACTTTAGTGTTTCCCAGCCTTTCTGGCCCACAACTCAGACTTCACTACCTATATAACCAAAGCATGGGAAAAATACTCTTTTGCAAATAAAGCCCACCACGACAACCCAAATTTGTTCTGGGAGGCCGTATTATCTCCTATACTTCCGCCTATAAGAGAAACGCCTTGTCCAAATTTAAAGAAGCGAGTGAAAGGTTAAACCTCGCTCAACGAACGTTATCCACCTCGCAAACTACCTCTAACTTACAATCTTGGCAGTCCGCCATGACTTTGACCACTGGTCTGAGTCAGTGGAACTGATGCACTCAGCAAGGCTGAATGCCTCCCTCTCCAAGTATGGGAACAAGCCAGGTAGATTGCTGGCCAGATTGTGCAAGGCCCAACATACCCCCACACATATCACCTCACTAAAAGATTCCTCCGGACAGATACACTCCCGCCCTAAGGACATAGCCGACATCATGTTAAAGTTCTACACAATGCTATATGCCCCAGACCCCATAGACCTTTCCAAGGCCCACAGGTTTCTTCAACACCTGGAGCTGCCACACATCTCCAAGACCCAGCTAACCACATTGAACGCACCAATATCAGAAAACAAACTTCATCTCACCATCCGCCATCTGCCCTCATCAAAAGCCCCTGGCCCCGACGGGTTGTCAGGGGAATTCTACAAATCTTTACTCAATATAATATCTCCAACCCTACTACAGGTATATAACGGTGTATGGTTGGGGGACTCCTATCCCCCTTCCGGACACCAGGCTACCATTAAACTCCTAGGGAAAAAGGGTAAAGACCCTCTAGAACCTGGATCCTATTGTCCCATCTCCCTACTCAATCTGGACGTGAAAATCCTATCCAAAATTGTAGCCAACCGACTAGCGGACATCATCCCCCATTTAATCCACCCAGTCCAGTCGGGTTTCATAAGGGGTAGAACAACTACCCTAAACATCAGGAAGGTGATGATGGTCCTGGACTATGCATCTAAACACCCTGACGATGACCTGGCCATCATCACCTTAGATGCTGAAAAAGCCTTCGATAACGTCAGTTTCGACTGGTTATCGTTGGTCTTATCCGCGATGGGTTTCTCCGGCCCCTTTCTCCACCTGGTTCAAGAAATGTATACCTCCCCCTCCGCTAACCTAGTAGTAGCAGGACTTCTTACTGACAAATTCAAACTGTTCAAAGGCACTAGGCAAGGATGTCCATTATCCCCCCTACTCTTTTAATATCGCAATTTAGCCCCTTTCCAGATATCTCACCTTTAAAGCCCCTCTCCATGGTATTCCCCTCCCAGGAGCTGATTTGCGAACTGCTCTGTTCGCAGATGACATCCTCATCTTTGCATCCAAACCCTCTCCGGACGTCATGCTGGTTAAAAAGATCTTTGAGGACTTTAAATCCTGCTCAGGCCTGCGGATTAACTTTGCCAAAAGTGAAATCCTCCCATTAGGCAATAGAAAAACTCCGGCATGGGCAGCCACATTCCCATTCCTCCTAGCCCCATCACATATTACATACCTAGGCATCAGGATCGGCAAAACCTCCTCCTCGATATACTCATTGAACTACCCTCCACTCTTAGAAAAGATAAAAAAGGAAATGGAGAGTTGGATGGCTCTGCCGCTCTCACTCCTGGGGAGATGTCACCTCTTCAAAATGGTGAGCTTTGAAAACTTCTTTATCCCATGCAGACTCTGCCACTTCTGCTTAAACATAAAGATGTCCAATTACTCAACAAAGCCCTCTCCTCCTTTCTCTGGTGAGGAAAACGGGAACGGATAGCAATGACTAAACTCTACCTCCCCAGGAGTGAAGGCGGTGCTGGGCTCCCTAATGTAAGATTGTATAATCTAGCATGTTTGGCTTGTATATGTTTGGACTGGATATCGGGAGCATCGCTATACTCTTCTCATCACCTAGAAACCACAATGGTCCAACCCCTTCCCTTGCGAGCCCTACTACATACCAAGGTTAAACTACTTCCTCCTCATCTCAGAAGTAGTCTTCTTCTCAAGGACACGATCATAACCTGGTGGGAACTCAGAAAGAGCTTGAATTTGACCCCCTTTGCCTCATCCTCGCTACCAATACAGGGCAACCCTAATTTCCCACGTGGGATGGATTACAAACCCTTTTATTACTGGAAGGAAAGGGGTCTCAACGATTTCTCTCAACCCTTCGACCAGAGTCGGGCCAGCCTAGACCCTTCAAAGACATCGCCACCTCTTTCTCATTACCGACATCCCATGCCCTACACTACCAACAATGCATCAGCTACATCCGCGCACTCTGTCTGGACCCAAATAGGGCCTTCGCACCCTCCCTACTCGACCAAGTGGGGCTTAAGGGCTCCTACTCTATTTCGGACCTATACCAACCTCTCTTAAAGGCTACCAGCTTCCCATTAAGAACAAAATCATTGGCCAAATGGCAGAAAGACTTCCCAGTAGACGACCTACCTAACAAGATCCTGAGTGGATACCAATCCGTATTGAAAATCACGCCCGACGAAACTTGGAGGGAATCTCAGCTCAAGATTCTACATCGAGCCCACATCCCCTTCATCAAACCCAAGTCATCACCTAACGCTGCTCAATGCCCTCTGTGCCCACAGGACAAACCTACATTATCTCACCGCTTCTGGTTCTGCCCAACCATTTCTACCTTTTGGGATCAAGTTCTGGCTTTTATCTTTGTAATTACATTGCTCAAAATACTAAAGGATCCCCTACTACTCCTGTTTGGACACTGGGACAAGCAAATTATAACATGGTCGCATGCAGATGAGCAAGCCCTTCTCGATAGACATAAAACCTGGATCTTACTTTCTCTGCTGGCAGCTCGCAAAGCCATCCTAAAAAATTGGATTTTAAAGACCCCTCCTTCTATCTCACAGGTAAAGAAAGACCTGCATCTTTTACTACGTAGAGAAAGGCACACCATGGACCTAACACACCTACCCAGTTATAAACGCTTCTCCCACAAATGGCACTCCTTCCTAACCAAAACGCTTCCACAAGAAGAGATCGACCATATATACAAGGATCTCCACTTCTCTCATCTCCACCCTACAAACACCCACATTGATGGGGACTGCTTCTCCTGAACTTCCTCCACTGTCCTCTCACAAGGTCAACCGCCTTGGTACCGATGCCGCTGGCTCTTACCACCAATGCAATGCATACCCTTTTCCCCCTTCCCTCTCGGATGATCTAGGTCACCTTTGCAATACAGGACTTTGTGTTATTTACCCAGTTCCTTGTAGCTCTCCATCCAACTCTCCTCCCGAGGCCTACCTGCCACACCACCCTCCATATATCCTCCTTTCCTCCCTCTCCCTCTCTCCCCCTCCTCAGATATGTTTTCGAGAATGTTTTGATATATTCTACCTGTTATCAAAATGCTCTATCGACAGGGCCTGGTGTCAGGTCTCCGTCCCACTATGTAAATTGCTCTTATGCTATTTCTTCAATAAAATTTATCACAAAATAACTCAACACACAGCCATTAAAGTCTAAACCGCTGGCAACAAAAGTGAGTACACCCCTAAGTTAAAATGTCCAAATTGGGCCCAAAGTGTCAATATTTTGTGTGGCCACCATTCTTTTCCAGCACTGCCTTAACCCTTTTGGGCATGGAGTTCACCAGAGCTTCACAGGTTGCCACTGGAGTCCTCTTCCACTCCTCCATGATGACATCACAGAGCTGGTGGATGTTAGAGACCTTGCGCTCCTCCACCTTCTGTTTGAGGATGCCCAACAGATGCTCAATAGGATTTAGGTCTGTCCTGTTAAACCGCTGTATGGTCTTGGCCACCGTGCTGCAGCTCAGTTTCAGGGTCTTGGCAATCTTCTTATAGCCTAGGTCATCTTTAAGTAGAGCAACAATTATTTTTTTCATAACCTCAGAGAGTTCTTTGCCATAAGGTGCCATGTTGAACTTCCAGTGACCAGTATGAGAGAGTGAGAGCGATAACACCAAGTTTAACACACCTGCTCCCCATTCACACCTGAAACCTTGTAACACTAACGAGTCACATGACATCGGGGAGGGAAAATGGCTAATTGGGCCCAATTTGGACATTTTCATTTAGGGGTGTACTCACTTTTGTTGCCAGCAGTTTAGACATTAATGGCTGTGTGTTGAGTTATTTTGAGAGGACAGAAAATTTACACTGTTATACAAGCTGTACACTCACTACTTTAAATTGTAGCAAAGTGTCATTTCTTCAGTGTTGTCACAGGAGAAGATATAATAAAATATTTACAAAAATGTGAGGGGTGTACTCACTTTTGTGAGATACTGTAACTTTAACAGAGGACTCGTAGTAGCAGTTAAACTGTTATTAAACTCTGCTCTGGTCCTAATGTGGGAAATCCTTCCAGGGCTGAAGTGGTTAAAAATGAAAAAATGTGTCCCTCAATGTAATCCACTGTCAATCATGCCGACCTGAAAAATAGCAAAATGTCAAAAAGCGCTTCACTCTATAAGAGGCTACCCCCGTATGCTGTCTCTTCGTTTTGACAGCTCTTATATAAGCAAGGGCGAGGCCACCCGCTTACATCACCCAGTGGCACCTCCCCCTTCTGACATAATTTCAATAAGCCCCCCACCTGCAGACCCCAACAACCACAGCCCAGGATTGTCAGGAAAAGGCCCTTGTCCCCATCAACACGGGGACAAGGTGCTTTAGGGTGGTAGGCGCAGAGTCCCCCTGCCCCAAAGCACCCACTGCCCCCATGTTGAGGGCATGTGGCCTGGTATGGCTTGCTCATTTTCCCCCTTTTCCCGATCTGCCAGGCTGCATGCTCGGATAAGGGTCTGGTATGGATTTTGGGGAGAGGCCCACACCATTTTTTTTCAATTTTGGCATACCAGACCCAAAGGGGGGTGGGTGGCCCATGCCAGCCGACAGATGATGACTCATTGTTGTTAATGATGCAGGCGGCCAGCTTCCCGGCCCGCTGCTTAACAACCAGCTATTTCTTCACACTGAATCTGGATTGGTCGATCGTTTTTCGACAGATCCAGATTCTAATCATTCTAAACACTTGGAATTCATTAGAAAATGAATACATTAAACAAATTATAGCAGATTTCAATGAAATTCGTTACTATTCATTACTATATACATCTGAATCTCGGAATAACCAAAAATTTGTCCCAATTTGTATTCGGACCGAAACAAATTGCACATGTCTAACTATAACCTTCTCCAGATAGGTCTCTAGAGCAGAAAATGTGAACATACAGCTTCAGGGGAATCCCAAACTGCAAACAGCCCCAAGCTAGCAATCTGAAGAAGTCCCTCAAAGAAGAGGTAAAGTAGTGTCTCTCTAGGACAGTGGTTCTCAGCTCCTGTCCTCGGGAGCCACTAACAGGCCAGGTTTGCAGGATAATTGAAATACATCACAGGTGATATCATTTGCTGCTCAGTGATTGCAGTATTCTAGTCTGCTTCTCTCCAAGGTAACACTTAAAATCTGGCCTGTTAGTGGGTCCTGAGGACAGGAGTTGAGAACCACTGCTTTAGGATCTGTTACTCTCTGGTCTCTACTCACTGTGTCCTTGTATATATGGATGCCTCCTTCAAGTATTAGTCTTGCTTATATTTCCGTCACACACATTCCTGGATAAAAGGCTCCTTATAGTGGGTGATGCAGCGATTGCCAGCTGGACACTGGATATATCACAGATAAATGCATATGTTCGCCAGCACACCATGAATCTTGAATTCCAGGCCAAAACTTTTATTGCAGAGAGATCACATCACAACAGGATAAGTGCAACATTTGAAGTCACGCAGGACCTCTTTGTCAAGTATGTGATGGGGTGCTGGTGAACATATGCATTCATCCTTCAAGTATGAGACATACCCTGCTTCATGAGTCTCCAGGGCAAATCCTTGACATGCTTATTCTTGACTATCCTCCACACTTTAGCAGCAGGCCTTCAGCTCTCCCTGAGCTAGGACCTCGAAAAACATCCTGCAGACCTCGGCAGCAGCCCCGCCGGGCTAGGTCTCGCTACACCAGAGCAATGGACCATTATGCACAGTTTAGCCCCCTGCTGGTCACTCTCTCGCCCAGGGATTGGCTGAGGCTGTACGAATATTCAGCCCAGGGTCTGCCTGTCCTAACCCACTATATTCCAGAATTTACTGGAATGAAGGGGGGCGTAAGCAAAGCTGCAGCCAGCAGAGCCCAAAGCAGCCAGTAACAATCAAATTCTGCTCCACTGGCTACAGAGTAGCCAAAAACTAAATTTACTGAACCCTATTAGCAGCCTAAATAAAAGGGTGCTACACTCTGACATTTTTTACTAAAATAATCACATTAAATAAGGAGCAAAGGATAAAATATATGGCCCCAGTAGTTTGAAACTACTAACACTATCTATATGATTTTTAGCTTTATTTTAGAGACCACAAGGCTTGGAGTGGCATTGTGATTTTTTTTATAACAGCAGAACAAAAGCTATTTAACTTTATTTCTGCATTCATGTAAGTTTTACTTGAATCACCTTCTTCCTTCCTTCCTCCACCTCTATGCCTGTTCTGGCTGATGGATGTATTTCATGAAAACAGAGGTCATCTAGTATAAGGTTAAATTAATAGGGAAGTAGAAGGAACAGCTCGCATTATTGCATGTGTTGAAAGACAGGAGAAAGGTCTAAAAAGAGACCCAAAGGCCATCTTGACCCATGCGCATAAAAAAGTTCTTTCAATACTTGGTATGCTAATTACAGCTGCCACAAATGTCGCTGACAACCAATGTGTGGAGGTAATTAAGGAAATATGTGGACCTGGTCAACTCAGGATCAGTTTAGTTTTTTTAAGTTTCAGAGCTACAAGGCAACATTTCATAGAGCTATATAAAATGACCAAGTGAAAGCCAGATTTGGATATAATTGCAGTTAAAGCTGAACTTCAGGATTAGCAAATATTGTCTAAATACAAGAAGCATGCATCTAAACTTAGTGTGCTTTGTGCATTTCTTCTAGATCTCTGCTGTAATCCAATAGTAATACAGTAATTTTCCTCTGTGCAGAATTAATAAAGACCAGTCATTGCCCTTCTGTGTCCTTGTGCAGGACGACTGGTCTTTTCTCCAACTCTCCACCCCTCCTGTAGTTTTCTACAGCAGCCTGTAGTGGGTGGAGCCTGCTAGGTCCCTCCCACAGCTTTACTCTCTTCACAGGCTATGTACAGCACAGTGATTATGTTACTGCTACCTTTACAAGGTAATATATAGGTTTGCAAAGGCATTTGGCACACACAAATGTGTGTGCAAACCCTTAAATATATTTGGATACAAGTTTTCATGTCCAGAGTTCATCTTTAAAGCATATACCACTAAACCAATTGGTTATTAAAAACATTTGACTTAAAACAAATGTGGTATAGTATCTATAACCCAGAAAGATGAAACCTCATGGCAAATACACTATATTACCAAAAGTATTGGGGTGCCTGCCTTTACATGCACATTAACTTTTATGGCATCCCAGTCTTAGTCCGTAAGGTTCAATATTGAGTTGGACCACCCATCTCAGCTATAACAGCTTCAACTGTAGTGGGAAGGCTGTCCACAAGGTTTATTAATGTGTCTATGAGAATGTTTGACCATTCTTTCAGAAGCGCATTTGTGAGGTCAGGCACTAATGTGGACGAGAAGGCCTGGCTCGCAGTCTCCGCTCTAATTCACCCCAAAGGTGTTCTATTGGGTGCAGGCCAGTCACATTCCTTTACCCCAAACTCGCTCATCAATGTCTTTATGAACGTTGCTTTGCGCACTGGTGCACAGTCATGTTGGAACAGGAAGGGGCCATCCCCAAACTGTTCCCCCAAAGTTGGGGGCATGAAACTGTCCAAAATGTCTTGGTATGCTGGCGCCTTAAGAGTTCCCTAAAGGGCCAAGCCCAACCCCTGAAAAACACACCTGAAATTCAACCCCACACCATAATCCCCCTGCCACCAAATTATTTGGACCAGTGCACAAAGCAAGGTCCATAAAGACATGGTTTGGGGTGGAGGAACTTGACTGGCCTGCACAGAATCCTGACCTCAACCCAATAGAACACCTTTGGGATGAATTAGAGCAGAGACTGTGATCCGGGCCATCTCGCCCACATCGGTGCCTGACCTCACAAATGCGCTTCTGGAAGAATGGTCAAACATTCCCATAGAAACACTCCTAAACCTTGTGGACAGCCTTCCCAGAAGAGTTAAAGCTGTTATAATAAATCTTAAAAAGTGCAGCGCTAGAAATGTTGACTAGGTACTTAAACCTACATATATGGATACTATGTAGAACCAAAAAAGGTCACCAGAAATACATTCCAAGCATATAGTAAATAAATATGAAAGTGCAAAAATATTAAAGTGCAAATATATTATTAAAGTGCCTGCTCTGGTCCATTGCACCCACTTTTTAATGTTGGCATTCCATACTGCCTTATACTACTTGATTGATGTAAGTGCATTATGTTTTAATAAATTACCCGTAATATACAGTATTACGCTATGCGGTGCATTTGTTTTATATGAGGGTAAATTACATTAGGACATCTGTTACCTACCTGGGCTCGTGAATGACCTAGGTGGTGAAGTCCCATTGATTATCCATATACATTGGTGACGAGGAAACAGATGGATTAGTGAATGGATTGGTAGCCAGGTCTGAGGTTCCTTTCTACTGGGAAATCGAGTGTAGAAACATCCATGGTTCACCATCATTATCCATGCTTGATTTTCATTCATCTCTGGTAAGAGTAGCCAGCTATTCACTTTTGGTGGAGGATCACTGTGCATGCTGGTGGATGTGAAGTCACTACTCACAATCTTTTCAGCAATTGATATGGACTCTTAGTTTATATGGACGTTCATTTTTTGCACTTTAATAATATTTTTGCACTTTAATATCTTTGCACTTTCATATTCGTTTACTATATGCTTGGAATGCATTTATGGTGACCTTTTTTGGTTCTACATGGTATCCATATATGTAGGTTTAAATACCTAGTCAACATCTCTAGCACTGCACTTTTTAAGATTTATTGTTTATGTTCACAATTTTTGTTTAATTGTTGTGCTGGCTGCTTTTTTATATAATATAGGTAGCGTAGTAATTTCACTTTAATTTTTTTAAAGCTGTTATAGCTGCAAAAGGGTGGGCCAACTCAATATTGAACCCCTACGGACTAAGACTGGGATGACATTAAAGTTCTTGTGGGTGTAAAGGCAGGTGTCACAATACTTTTGGTAATATAGTGTATATTTTGATGCAGAAAAAAGAAAAGAAAAGCTGTACCCTTATATTAAGTTTTGGCAAATCCCCCAAGCTAAACTGCAATAACTCCCCTCTCCAGCTGCTTACTTACCATTGCTCCAGACCCTCCTCGTGATTGCAGCCCAACCAACGAAAATATTTTCAATGCTGAAGAGGTGCCATTAACCTGAATAGAGCCATATACAGAGAATCTCAAGAGAAAATCTAAAAACCCATTCAAAGCAATTGGAGCTCATTGCATGGGTCTGGCCAGTGCTAAAGAGACTTAATTAGAGCAAGCTGTAAACATTGGAAGTGGCCCTAGCCCTGAAACTAAGGTAAGCTATCTAAGTTAGTAGGGGTGGAAAGGTGGATTTAGCTAAAGTTTATATAAAGGTTGCCCTTTCCTGAGGACAATTTTGGCCCAGACATAGAATACTATGGCCAAGTGTTATATATATAAAAGGTAGACTTTAAAAAACCTCCTGCACACAGGCAACCAGGGGACAATAAACCCAAACAAATCACGGATATATAAACCTAGGGTAAATGCTTGTACATTTTCCCTTTAGTTTTGGTCCCAGTAAAAGCGTTCGCCTGGAGAAATAGAGATGTTGAATCTCTCCGGGGACCACAGAAATAAAAACCTGAAGGTTCTTACCTTTTCCTGCTCTATTCTAAACTTGAAAACTATTTTAACATTAGATTTCCCTGAGCACCCAATATTTAGCCACAGTGGATATTATTTTGTAAAAAAGGATGACTTTTAGTATGTTAGCTTTCAGGTAAATTATTCTGTATATATATTACTTTTAAAGTAGATCATCAAATACCCTAATTAGGTGCTTATACGTCTTAAAGTACTGATCATTTGTAGACAGATCCTTGCACTGTAGGTCTTCAGGTACAGCTTCCTCTGCAAAAAGACATTACTGAGTCTCCAAATCTGGTGAGCTAATCAGGGCCGGCCAGCACAACCTCAGATAATCTACCACTGCAGGTATGCAGCCATGAGACTCAAGGCACAGGAGGTGTGTAAGCAGCAGTTAGTACCCCTTTTGGTGGAGTCCCTGCCCTGGGTGAGGACGCTGGGTTGAGTGCTGTATCCCTGTGTGGACTAGTGTGGGAGGGTCATGGTTGGAGGAGTGATAGGAACATGTAAGTCTGTAGTCGGTGGAAGAGAGTACCCTTTGGGGTAGGCTGTAGAGACTGTGAAGGAGAACCACTTATGGGAGACTTGCAATGAGGAGTGTGGGAGAGCTGGACGGACATTCAGTGTTCATATGTTTTGACACTGTGGTGAATTATACTTTTGGATACAAAGCTATGAAGGTAAAGAATGTGATTACATGTAAGCAGGTACAATCTATTTTCTCCACTGCACATGGCACTCGTCCACAGCAGCAATGCAAATGGAGGGGGATGTTGAGGGGAGCCTAGTTCCTCTATGGTTTCCTCGGTAACAGGGAACCAGCTATCTCATTGGATGCTGTCACCCCATGTGACTTTGGTTATCTTGGATCAGACAAAGTCTATTTAAGACCCTGGTTCCTGAGTTTGGCGCGCATTTTGCTTGTGGCTAGAGCAGAGACAAGTTACCTATCTGTCAGGGACAGTGCTTAGCATCAGGGAAAGGTTCCGGAGCAGTAGAGAAAGTGCAGGGACACGTCATCCTTCCTGGAAGCCTTCCCATTTGGGAACAGATTGGCCAGACTGCATTCTGCCCCTTGAGACATATGCTGTCGGCACCTCTGAGTCTTCAATCTACTGTCTTATTGCTGTTACAGCTTGAGTGTTCCCGATCTGGTTGCCTTCCCACTGGGTCTGTTGTGTATTACTGGACTTCTGTTACAATATATTTTTGTTACTGCACTTGTGTTTTCTGGCCACTGTATCAAGCTGCACCTACCATATAGAGATCCAATGGCTTTTTCTGTTACAGTAAAATTTCACCAAAAGGCTGTACGTGTGGACATTCTAACATTGCTGGAGATAAGCCTAAAGTTGGGAGAGTGTAAGTAACCAAGATGGTGGAGTTTCTCCATCTACAGAAGTTGTGCATACCCTATCATCCTGAGCATGAAGAAGATGGGAGGTGCCCTGGCCAGCTTGGTGGAAGCTGGAAGCAAAGTGGGGCTGCTTACAAGTGGCCTGCTATGTTTCTTAAGAAATGAAGGCAACATGTATGGTACATTCTTCAGGGTTCCGCTATCTCAGGCAAAAGTAACCTTTTTAGATGCTCCTTATATATAGATAGACAATCACATTTTTTTTAAGCTCGGGTACAATGTACCTTATCACCATGACTAAAATATGCTTATCTTTGTGTGCAGAATTGTGCAGTCGCTCACATATGTGGTTACAGGAGAAGGCCCATTGCCATTGGCCTTAAAAGGCATGCCCCTGAATTCCAAATGCACCCAAACACCATAGACATTTTATGATTACGACTTCATCCTTACCCTTCGATGACATCACCTTGCTTCTACCATGCCAAAGCAAAAGAATGCATCTGGGCGCAGAATCATTTTCCCATACGGACTCGCCCTTTAGAAGAACGACCCCGAATGGCCTGTATTCTTTTGCTTTCAGTAGAATTATTAACAATGCTTTGATAACTTACTTTCTGAGCAGATAGCAATTTTTTTTCTTCTCCGTCTGATCAAATGCCTGTCCTAAAATAACTTCTGTCCTCCTGACCAGTGGCTGGGTTCATGCAGTGTTAAGTGCTAATGCATTTAGTATTGCTGTATTCAGTACTCCTGGCGCCAAGGAGTTAAGACGGTGAAACAGTCAAACTAGAGAGGACATTGCTAAAAGCAGCAAAGATCTTTGGAGAAGGCATCCGAGCTGGCTCGCAAAATAGATAAAGCAGAACACTGCAAGGCACAGACAATCAAATTACATTGTTATGCTGGTGGATCTATGGCAGGGACTCCGGTCCTTATGAAAATATTTCAGCTGGTAATGGAATATATGTTTCATGTTTTATTAATTAGCCCTAATATAATAAAACCCAATAAAATGGTATAATTAACTATGGAAATGCTCAGCCTAAATTCCCAGCATCTATACAGCGTGTCAAATCCACTACTAAATTATCTTCCACTAATAACAATAACAAAATTATATTGCACATCTGATGTTGTTATGCAATTATAAGCAATTGTTTTTTTATGGGGAGCAATATATCACCCGGCTAAATGTGATTGGTCCTGGAACGCCGCGGCTTTGCAAATGAATTTCAGGGAGCAAACAGTATGCTGAAATCTGAAATCGGCTTAGAAATTAATTTTGCAATGAGGTTTAATGCTTGTAGTGCTTTGGGCACTAATAAGTTCAGAAGCTGCAGGAAATGATGTGAGAGGGGCACTGTAAGTGAACTGGAAACAAGGTGTCTATTCTTATCATTTACAGTAAAGACGTACAAAGTAATCCGCCAGTGTGCTGATAAATGAGCCGGGTGGCATTACTGGAAAAAAAAAAAGCTATGGTGCAGAGCTCCATCTACAATTTTGAAAACAGGTCTTGTGACCTGTGTAATGAAAGCATCTATTTATCTCAGAGGCAACAGGCTGCTTGTAATTTCATCTCCACCTCAATGCATATTGCTGGGAGAAGTCTGGAGCCAGATACAGGAGCAGGGGGATAAGAGTTCTGGGAAATCTTGACTACAAACTGAATATTGTTTCCATGGCTGAAACTAAGTTATATTCCATATTTTTGTGATTTAATGTCAGGCTTTGTGGAGAATTCTGGAAGAGGCAGTGAGGCAATTACAGAAGCAGAGGTTGACGATTCAGGGCAATTCTGACTACAAAATGGATATAAAAGAAGCATAGAAGGTCATTTTAGAAATGGTAAATTTTGTTTGACAGCGTCTTCATATTCAAGCTGTGTGGCACGGGCGATCCTCACTCTGTGTGATCCGGCTGGCTCTCCTACTGACAGTTTCCTGGCAATTGCCCCCCGGGCCGCTATGATGCCCTGTAAAAAAGGCAGCGAGAAGCGATCAGCCAGGAAACTGTTGGCCCAGTCTGTCCCTACTCCTCATTCGCCCTCTGCTAATTTCCACTTGTCAAATTCAAGCAGGCGAGTGGAAATTGTGAGGGCTGTACATATATATATATATATATATTGTGACAGCTGGCGGGTAAAGACTCCGGGTTGCGCGCAGGATGGTAGGTACATTTGCCCTAGATTTAAGCTGTACGCAGACTTATACCACTAAGGGGAGTCTTGCAGGTGTAGAGGTAATGAGTGCAGCCAAGGTGAGCTGGCTCATTAAAGCCTCTACAAGAACTCCCAGCAGGGATAGGTGAGTGCTACACCCTGGAACCAGGTTCTGTGTCATGTCAACAGACTGGGGACAGCTTGCCTGGTAAGAAGCCTGTGTGGCTGACTGTCTTCTGTGAGAGATAGGAGCTAGGTGCAGTGGTAGGCTGTACCCAGCTGACAGACAGGGAAGTCTATTGTGTAGTCAGTGGCCAATTGGCCTAGGATTTATTTTGTTGTTTGTTTTTGTTTTGCTGTTTTTCATGTCGTAACTAGTGAGAATAAACTACCTTTTTGTTTTCATCTGAAACTGCTGTCTCACTGTGCCTAAATTGTGTGGTGAACCCTTCCAAGGGGTCAAACACACCTGCTGCTGAGCTAACCCCCTTACAATATATATATATATATATATATATATATATATATATATATATATATATGTATCTTTTCAGGTGTCTTTGATCTGGTCTGCTGACACTACAGGTCCTCTTTACCCTCTTCTAGGGTGGATCCTTAGTGCCACATTGCCTTATGAGTTGAGCGCATGGGGATAGTGCTTCAATATCCTAGGATCACAGAAAATTGGTGAAATTAAAGTGATACTAAACCCTTGCTTTTTTGTGGCTAACCTGGGCCTTTAACGTTGTCTATTCTGAATTTACTAACCTTGCCATCCAGTTCCATTTGGAAGCAAGTTCTTGGGAGGTCTGTTTTCTCCACTTCCTGTCCTAGATGGGTGACCCCTTCATAGGGGCCTTCTCAAGGGGTCACCCAATCATGCATGCTCCCAGCATGGGGACTACAATATTGAGTGAACACGCAGGCTGTGTATGGCTCTCAGTGTGAGAACTTCAGCGGCTTCATATACAAATTTGGATAGTGAGAGTGAGAGGAGCACCAAAACTGATTCTTATTAAAGGTCATTTTAAAAAAATGGGAAATAGTTATGCATACTCAGTGGCATTATACAATATGACTGCTTAATATATTTGTTAAAAATTTTTTTGTTCCATACACATTTTTATTAATCATCCCTAGCCGGCTTTATGTGTCACCTCTTCTACCCCAACAACCCCCCCCCAGCATTGTCTAAGCCATCCCATTTCCATCCCATTTATGGCTCACTCATCCTCCTGTGTCTGTCAGTGCAGCCTGTGTGTCCACGCAATATTGTAGAACCCATGCTGGGTGCATGTGTGATCAGATGACCCCTTGAGAAGGCCCCTGTGAAGGGGTCACCCATCTAGAAGAAGGACAGGAAGTGGGCAAAATGGATCCCCAAAAAACAAACTTTCAAACGGAACTGGATGGCAAGGTTAGTAAATTCAGGATAGACAACGTTAAAGGGCCAGGATTACCCAAAACAAATGAGGGTTTAGTATCACTTTAAGCTGGCCAAGTGGCCATCATTCAATCCGGAAGAAGACCCAGAACTGATTTAGTAAGTGGGTGAGTTTTTTGGGAGTCACATTACGAGATAGGGTGAGTATATATTCAATGCTACTTTTTTATTTTAGGGGCTGAAAGAGGATGCATTTCTTTTTATTACCCAAACTAGATTTAGGCTTCACTCATACTTTAAAATATACAGCATATTGCCCACCATATGTTGTAAGCAATGCTTGAGTCATTGGCAT
Organism: Glandirana rugosa; assembly: GCA_018402905.1. Classification (NCBI taxonomy): domain Eukaryota; kingdom Metazoa; phylum Chordata; class Amphibia; order Anura; family Ranidae; genus Glandirana; species Glandirana rugosa. The sequence goes on along the minus strand of BLSH010416462.1, from coordinate 971,386 downwards.
CTTCTGCAGTTTCTTGGCTATAGTAATCTTTGTTATGTAAGACATATCACATGATGCATGTTTGAAAATCAGTTACCGTTTTGGCCTTTTTGCTAAAACCCGATGTGGCAAACTACCAAGATCAGATTTTATTGATGAAAAAAAGCAGGAGTAATGGTCAACCATGTTCAGGCATGAAACCATAAGATTATCTGCTACGTAGCTGTTAAAAGAACATTAAATTCAAAAATTGGTTATCTTTAGGACAATAGAAGCTTCATTTACTGAGTACGGCATATATCTCTTGTGCCTGCTGTCTCCATGACTGGCACTGTTGAGCCTGTGTATACACATTTTTCTCTGATTCCTCCTAACTGCCAAGACCTCATTCACCCCTCATCTCTTTTGTGCCACATATATATTTCTTATTCTTGGTCAATCAACAAACTGTGACATTCTCTAATGTTCCAGTCTGTGTTAAAACTGTGCAGAAAACACAGAGAGACCTTAAATCCATTAGAAAGATGTGTTCAATGCACAGTTTGCAAGAAACAGCAACACATAAAAATCTGCCATGTTTCGTTGTGGCTAAAATAGATTGATGATTGTTAAAGTGGTGACTAGAAATATAAAAGCTTTTGATCTTTTTTTCTTACTTTTACACTATATGGCCAAAATTGTGTGGATGCCTGATAATCGCACTCATATGAGCTAGTTGAAGGGAAGATCCCATTCCAAAACCATGGGCATTAATATAGAGTTGGTCCCCAATTTGCAGCTATGACAGGTTCCAGTCCTCTGGGAAGATGTACCACAAGAGTTTGGGGTGTATCTGTGGGAATTTGTACCCATTCAGCCAAAAAAGCATTTGTGAGATCCAATTCAGACCAAAGGTGTTCGGTAGGACCAGTGTCACAGCTAAATTGAGATCCTCCAGGAAAATCAAGATCCTCCACTCAAATCTCATCAAACCTTATCTTTATGGAGCTGGCTTTGTACATATTGGCACAGCCATGCTGGAACAGAAAAGGACCTTTCTTAAAACTGTTCCTACAGGTAGAAGCATTAACAGTGGCCTTCACTTGAAATACCAGAACTCACTGGTTTTGCCATATACACTATTAACCTCATTATTCTAGGTTGATGGGTGCAGTTACACTTTATGTGGGTCCAGTTAAATGTTAGGGATTCAAACTGATCCACCATAAAACATCTAACACAACCAGACTTCAATTTATACTACTCTAGCTATGTCAAGACTAGGTGTTCTGAGGGTTAATAGTGACACTCCATTCACTTTGGCAGAATCGATCTTTGCCTGAGCTTTGTATGGTGCCACATCCTGAGCTTTGATGTAGACATTGTATAGCTCATTTAGCTCAGATCTTAACCTGTGGGCCTTTCTGGATTTAAAAGTGTAGTTTAATCCTATGCTTTACTGCCACTGTCTGTTTAGACATGCAATCCACTAGGCAATTTCAGTCCTGTATTACCTGTACTTGAAGATAATCGCTTGGCTTCCGCTATAGATAGAGCTTCCCCCAAACAAATAATTTTGGAATTCTACACAGCCCTCCAGGACCCACAGCTCAAGCTCAGGCTTATAGTGAAATAATTTTGTGGGAGGCTGATTTGGGTTCTATTGATGATAAGGCCTGGGAAGAGGCTCCAACCATCCACTGATTGGTCTTCCTGAAACTCACTGATAAGGTTAGCCATCTATAGTTTCATCGTACCTATTTGACACCAATTTTGTTATCGTCTTGAAACTCAGTATGCCCTAAGTGTCAAGGGCCCCCTGGATCCTTCCTGCCCACAAATACATTATTATTATTATTATACAGGATTTATATAGCGCCAGCAGTTTGCGCAGCGCTTTACAAAAATGAAGGCAGACAGTACAGTTACATCACAATTTGGTACAAGAGGAATCAGAGGGCCCTGCTCGTTAGAGCTTACAATCTAATACATGCTTACTGGAAGCAAATAAGTTATTTTGAGTCCCCTCAAAATAACCCAACACACAGCCATTAATGTCTAAACCACTGGCAACAAAAGTGAGTACACCCCTAAGTGCAAATGCCCAAATTAGGCCCAATTAGCCATTTTCCCTCCCCGGTGTCATGTGACTCGTTAGTGTTACAAGGTCTCAGTTGTGAATAGGAAGCAGGTGTGTTAAAGTTGGTGTTGTCGCTCTCACTCTCTCATACTGGTCACTGGAAGTTCAACATGGCCCCTCATGACAAAGAACTCTCAGAGGATCTGAACAAAATAATTGTTGCTCTACATAAAGATGGTCTAGGCTATAAGAAGATTGCCAAGCCCCTGAAACTGAGCTGCAGCACAGTGGCCAAGACCATACAGCGGTTTAACAGGACAGGTTCCACTCAGAACAGAGCTCGTCATGGTCGACCAAAGAAGTTGAGTGCACATGCTCAGCGTCATATCCAGAGGTTGTCTTTAGGAAATAGACATATGAGTGCTGCCAGCATTGCTGCAGAGGTTGAAGGGGTGGGGGTCAGCCCGTCAGTGCTCAGACGACACACAGCACACTGCATCAAATTGGTCTGCATGGCTGTTGTCCCAGAGCAAAGCCTCTTCTAAAGATGATGCACAAGCAAGACAATCAGACTAAGGACATGGATTACTGGAACAATTTCCTGTGGTCTGACGAGACCAAGATAAACTTATTTGGTTCAGATGGTGTCAGGCGTGTGTGGCGGCAACCAGGTGAGGAGTACAAAGACAAGTGTGTCTTGCCTACAGTTAAGCATGGAGGTGGGAGTGTCATAGTCTGGGGCTGCATGAGTGCTGCCGGTGCTGAGAAGCTACAGTTCATTGAGGGGACCATGAATTCCAACATGTACTGTGACATACTGAAGCAGAGCATGATCCCCTCCCTTTGGAGACTGGGCCTCAGGGCAATATTCCTACATGATAATAACTCCAAACATACCTCCAAGACGACCCCTGCCTTGCTAAAGAAGCTGAGGGTAAAGGTGATGGACTGGCCAAGCATGCCTCCAGACCTAAACCCTATTGAGCATCTGTTGGGCATCCTCAAATGGAAGGTGGAGGAGCGCAAGGTCTCTAACATCCACCAGATCCGTATGTTGTCATGGAGGAGTCAACTGGTGAACTCCATGCCCAAGAGGGTTAGAGCAGAGCTGTAAAATAATGGTGGCCACACAAAATATTGACACTTTGGGCCTAATTTGGACCTTTTCACTTAGGGGTGCACTCGCTTTTGTTGCCAGCAGTTTAGACATTAATGGCTGTGTGTTGAGTTATTTTGAGGGGACAGCAAATTTACACTGTTATACAAGCTGTACACTCACTACTTTACATTGTAGCAAAGTGTCTTTCTTCAGAATTGTCACATGAAAAGATATAATAAAATATTTACAAAAATGTGAGGGGTGTACTCACTTTTGTGAGATACTGTATATAAGGTTTATATATTTTTTATAGCTATACAGTGATATACATGTTGTGAACTCTACAGTACATCAAGAGTTGCATTTTTCTGAACACTGGGCATTACTTCCTCCACACCCAAGCCTATAAAGTAACTTGTTAAACTTTCACTATCCTCCCCATCTTCTGGAAGACATCATAACAGCTTCTCTTTCCTAAAGCTAAATGTAAAATTTGAAGCCCAATTTCCTTATTAGTAGGACTTAATATTAAACACATAGGATTATATACAATAATTCTATTGTCTAAACATTTTCCCATGTCAAAGTCTCCTCTAACATTAAGATTTCCGGGCTATTTTTACATTTGTCTGGCAAGTATAGAAATATCTAGCACATTTTGTACTACCAATAAACAAATATTTCATCATCACAGAGAATATTCCCAGGAATTTGATGTATATCCCCCTATGGATAATGCAAGAACCATGGCCCCCAAAAACCTTTGTAACAATACCAGAGCGTTAGTCTTTTATTGTGCCAAGCCAACCAGAAAGTCACTGAACATGGTCGCCATACAAACTCAACACACCGATCTTTTTATCCCTGGTGGCCATGTCTTTGACAAGAAAAGATTAATGTTGGGAGGAAGGAAATCTCAGAGGTAAAGGCAGAATGACAGGGAGAGAAAATTCAGGCGACTAAACATGTGTTTATTATTATTTTTTTTAGTGTTTCCTTTCAGGTTTGGTAAGCAAATGATGGAGATGACTCTTTGAAAAAAGTTACAACGCCAACTCCTTTTTTGTTGTGTTGGTAAAATGACAGAAAAAAGCTTCATACAGCGACTAGTGCAGGACTGTTCAACTTTTCCCACTATATGATTTGCACAAAAATTTATGTAAAATAAACTTTTTAATAACTTAAACGTTTGCATGATTCCATTTCTGACATGTCATAATATACAGTATCTACTGTATATGATCTTTTAAATGCTACTCTTTTTTATTAATAAAAAGTATTTTTTGCTGCAGGCCAAGTGATCAGTCTGTACATTGTAACTTTGTAGCAAGTAAATTTGAGTCAACAAAGGTGGACCACCTAAAGATGCATCTCAGTCTAGGAAGTTTATGGTAAACCTGAGGCCCCTTTCACATGGGCTGGACTTGATTTTGCTCAGAAGGGGACCCATGTGCTGATTCCCTGCTGAGCTGAGCGGGCACAAACACAACCCCTTCTGCTCTATGGGCAGCCAGATGTAAATGGACCAGCTGTCCGTTTACACCCGACTGCCCTCCAGTGGTGGCTGGCGCTCAATTTCCTTGGGGGGGCTGACCTGTGGCACCCACCCAGCCAGCCACCCCCTCTTCCCCCAGCCAGCCAAACCTCCCCTCACCCCCGCTCAGTCGATCACCGCCTGCTCGCCCGTCGCCTGCCAGACACCCCGCCAGCCCCGCACTTGCCCCATCCAGGTCGACTCCTGAGTCCCGGCGGTCGCTTCTCCTCCAGGGCCAATTAGGACTTAGGACTCGTGGCCAATCAGGTCTTGGAACTCCCAGCCAATCGGGTCTCAGGACCCGCTTCCTGATTGGCGAGAGGAGAAGCAGGAAGACATTAGCGAATACAAATTCGCTAATGTCACACAACCGGGTGGGCTCGGGGACACAGAGCTCTGTGCCCCGAGCCCATCCTTTTTGATGCCAATTAGAACCTCAGGCTCTAAACATGTGCTTAAAAAAAACATTGAAATCTATGCGTCCGTTACACTTTAGGGGCGGGCGCATGCATTAGGGGGGTGGCGCCCCTGCGCCCTGTATGAGCGGCCGCTACTGCTGCCCTCCAATCCAATCCAGCCCAACAGAAGAGAATGGATCCCCTTCAATTTTTTTTTTTGCCAGATCGGATCAGACCTGGAGGTAGCAGGTCCGCTTACATCCAATTGCCCATAGAGGAGAATGGAGGGTCCAATTGGGTCCGGGCCTCTCATGTGAAAGGGACCTTAGCCTGGATTCAACCTTTACCTTATTCCTTATTCTTTATTTAAGGGCCGGTTCACACATAGGCGACTTGCCTATGTGCCCCGATCCCACCCAATTGTGTGACCATAGCAAATGAAATTTCACTATTTTCTCACTGCAGTGCCTCCCCGCCAATCAGGAGGCAGGTCGGTGAGACCTGTTTCTCGATTGGCCAAAGCACCAGGCGATCCTATTGGATGCCGAGGCGCTTTGGCAAGGAAGAGGAAACATGAGGAGCGGACAACTCCGTCCACCCTCTCCACACACCGCTGCCGCCACTCCTATGGAGGAGACTCCTATCTGGTGGCTCTATATACTCCTATCTGATGGTTCTGTATATTCCTATCTGGTGGCTCTATATACTCCAATCTGGTGGTTCTGTATACTCCTATTTGGTGGCTCTGTATACCCCTATCTGGTGACTCTGTATACTGCTACCTGGTGGCTCTGTATACTCCTATCTGGTGGCTATATATACTCCTCTCTGGTGGTTCTGTATACTGCTATCTGTGGCTCTGTATACTCCTATCTGGTGGCTCTGTATACTCCTATCTGGTGGCACTATATACTCCTGACACAATGGGTGGAATCTATAAGGGGTGGGGCTTATGAGATGTGGGATGGGTCAAAAAGGAAGGGCAGGCTCTGACGCCCCCCCATCCTAAAATTTCACCAGCCGCCGCTGCCTCTGAAACTCGTTTGTGTTTTTTTTAGACTTTTTGTTTTCCAACATTTATAATTATCTTGAACTCTTTCTCATGATTTTCATTTGGCACTCTTTTCTGTATTTCTATTTTTTTATTGCTGTCTGTGTACCCATTAGGGATATTCACTCTTTTTAGATGTCATGATCATCAATGGCCAGAAGAACGAAAGCGAGGGGGAATCACAAATTTTCCCTTCCATCAGCTGACAGAGCAAACACTTTTATTGCAATCCTGATTGCCACCTTGAGGAGTGTGCCTGATGTCTGCCGGTGAGCCCCGATGAGCGACCACAGCCAAAGAACGGGGAACCGCCGATGTAAACATGGCAGTTCCCCACTCTTGTTAGTGGGGGCATAGGAGATCTACTGATCCCTGTCAATGGGATCAGTTAGATCTCTTATGCCCATGGTAGCCCAGTCCCCCCACAGTTAGAACACACCCAGGGAACACACTTAACCCCTAGATCTCCCCCTACAGGTTAACCCCTTCACTGCCAATGACATTTATACAGTAATCAGTGGACATTTAAATTTATGATCGCTGTATAAATGTCATTGGTCCCAAAAAAGTGTAAAAAATGTCTGACATGTCCGCTGCAATATCACAGTACCGCTAAAAATCGCAGATCGCCGCCATTACTAGTGAAAAAGAGAAAAAAAGAAAAACCCCAGAGATTAATTCTCATCATCCATAAACGCGGCCACTTTTACGCAAACCAATCAATAAACGCCGATTGTGATTTTTTTTCACCAAAAATATGAGGAAGAATATAAATCGGCCAAAACTGATGAAAAAAATTTTTTTTTATATTTGTATTTTAGCAAAAAGTAAGAAATGTAGGTTTTTTTGCAAAATTGTCGCTCTTTTTTGTTTATAGCAACGAACAGAAATGACACAGAGGTCATCAAATACCACCAAAAGAAAGCTATATTTGTGGGAAAAAAAGGACGCAAATTTTGTTGGGGTACAACGTCGCATGGCCGCGCAATTGTCAGTTAAAGCGATGCAGTGCCGAATCGCAAAAAGTGCTCTGGTCCTAAATTGGGAAATCCTTCCAGGGCTGAAGTGGTTAAGCTGCACTATGGCTTTGGGTCCTTGCCGTTTGGTCTACTATGTTTCCTGAATACCCAATACCTTTTCCTGTGTTGATTCCCTGTTACCGACTTGATCTGCTTCTGACCTTGCCTGAACACAGCCTGTACCGACCCCTGGCTTATCTTTGGATTTTGTCTCTGCCTGCTCCTTCTGCCTATCCGCCCATCCGCCTACCATTACCAACCCAGGCCTGACCTTGATTACTTTTCTGCCTCCCGCTTGTACTTGATCTGCCCCCCTGTTGCTGACCCAGATTGCCTGACCCTGTTACCTGCATATCTGAAGCTGCTGACGTGTACCAATACCTCCCAACTTTCTGAGATGGGAACGAGGGACACCTATTAGCAAAAGTGTATGGGCATAGGACACACCCCCTGCCACGCCCCTTTAAAGTGCTTTTTTCTTTACCACTTATATTCCTTAATATTGGCTTTTACAAATTAAGTACAAATGCAGCAATTTAGAAATTGGATGAAAGGTTTAGTATTGTAAAACACTTTTTGAAAGATAAATAGTGCATTTTATATATAGGTACATGCATCAGACCAAAATGAGGGACAAATGAAGAGGAATGAGGGACAGAGGGACATTGTTCCAAATCAGCGATAGTTTCTCGAAATCAGGGACAGTTGGGAGCTATGCGTTTACCTATCTCCTGTTCCGGTCTTGCAGCTAGTACAGCCTTCTCTTCAGCATCCTGCAACAGAAGACCAGTCAGGCACCGGTGCTCACTCTGTGCTCAGGCACTCCTGTCACTTTACCAGGGTTCCTGAGCCAGAGGTGTAAGAGAAGCCGACCTCCACAGATCAGGCTCCACCTTCAGGTGCATTACAATAACTAAAAGCAAACTTTTTTTTTTTGGATAGAGTGGTGAGGAGAACTCCTGTCAGCTTTTTATCGCTGTCTGTGCTTTTATTAGGGAGATTCACACCCACTTATTCTCATCAGTGCCCATCAGTGGCAGTGCCCATCAGTGCAGCCTCATCAGCGCACATGAGTGAAAGAGAAAAATTACTTATTTACAAAACTTTCTGACAAAAAATAGGAAAAAACATTTTTTTTTCACGATTTTCAGTCTTTTTTGTTTTTTTAGCATTTCAGCCCCGGAAGGATTTCCCCCTTTAGGACCACAGCACTTTTTACGATTCGGCACTGCGTCATTTTAACTGACAATTGCACAGTCGTGTGACGTTGTACCCAAAACAAAATTGGCGTCCTTTTTTCCCACAAATAGAGCTTTCATTTGGTGGTATTTGATCACCTCTGCGGTATTTATTTTTTGCGCTACAAACAAAAAAAGAGCGACAATTTTGAAAAAAAAAAACAATATTTCTTGCTTTTTGCTAAAATACAAATCCAAAAAAAATATATAAAAAAACAAATGTATTCATCAGTTTTGGCCGATATATATTCTTCCTCATATTTTTGTTAAAAAAAAATCGCACTTGGCGTATATTGATTGGTTTGTGCAAAAGTTGTTGCGTTTACAAATGATGAGAATTAATTTATGGGGTTCTATTTTTATTTTTCTTTACTAGTAATGGCAGTGATCTGCGATTTTTAGCGGTACTGCAACATTGCAGCGGACATGTCGGACACTTATGACACTTTTTTGGGACCATTGGCATTTATACAGCGATCAGTGCTAGAAAAATGCACTGATTACTGTATAAATGTCACTGGCAGGGAAGGGGTTAACACTAGGGGGCGATCAAAGGGTTAAATGTGTTCCCTGGGATGTATTACTAACTGTATGGGGACTAGGCTGAGTGGGGGAGGAGAGAGATTGCTGCTCCCATATACAGGAAGCATGCGATCACACTCCTTCTCCCCTGTCAGAACGGAGATCCGTGTGTTTACATACATGGATCTCCGTTCTGTCACTGCGGGGGAGCGATCGCGGGTAGCCGGTGGACATCGAGTCCGCCCTACCCGCTCCTTGGCTCACCTGATACACAGTGAGCGTGCGAGCGCACCTCCGGCGCATGCATGCTCACAATTCGCGATCTCGCGAAAAGAAACGATGATGGCGGTTTGCGATATCGAACCAAGTTGCCGCCGTGAGACGATAGCAGGCGGTCGGCAACTGATTAAATAGCACCAAAAGAAGGCTCTATTTGTGTGAAAAAATGACAAAAAATCATATGGGTACAGCGTTGTATGACCGCGCAATTGTTATTCAAATTGTGAGAGCGCTGAAAGCTGAAAGTTGGCCTGGGCAGGAAGGGGGTAAAAGTGGCCGGTATTGAAGCGGTTAAGATACATTTTAGGCTATTGCATTAGCTGAACTTAGAAATGATTGAATGCCTTTCGAAGGAATGCAAGGGCAGTGAGAGATCTTCTTAAATATTTGCTTGGACTTGCTGTTTAAAACGTGGGCATTACACTGCAGTCAACAAGAAAAAATATTGCATTTACACTTGCTCTATGTAAACAGCATATCTGATGAGCTGTCCTGACTTCACTTCTGTCATTTATCTTGTACAGATAGCTGGCTATTTGCTATGTCTGTCTGTCTGCCTGCCTGGATTCTTATATTTTGAGTCCCCGACAGTGTGCTCCAATCAGCAGCATCCCTAATTACAAAATGGGAAGCTGCCAACCCAGAATCAAGTGACAGGGAGTAACAGTCCCACCCATATTCCAACTACCCTGTAAAAGGGAAGATGCCAATACTTACCTACTGTATTCTGAAGTCGCGCCAGTCTGGTCAAATAATCAGGTCCCAGCTTTGGCTTCATGGAGTAGGGACAGCCGACAACAGGTGCCTCATAGAAAGCCTATGGGTTACATCATCACCCAGGGTCTGCAACCGCTGTTGCTGCCCTCCCCTCTTCCCTGAAGCCGGCACTGGACATATCATGTGACTGGACCGGAGCAACTTCAGAAGAGGTAAACAGAATAGGCTTAGAATGGGGAAGGGAGTAGATTTAAGCCTACATACAAGCCAGTGCCCTGTATGTAGATCAGGGGGCTGGACGCTTGGATAGGGGGGAAGGTACCCGTATGCCCCTAATGGACAGGCTACCACTGAGCCTGGAGCTTTGCTTTAAGTCCTGTAAACTGTGAGGTGGGGCCTCCATGAATTGGACTTGTTTTTCCAGCACATCCCAAAGATGTTCGATTGGATTGAGATCTGGACAATTTGGAGGCAAAGTCAACATCAAACTCGTGTTCCTCAAACCATTCTTGAACCATTTTTGCAGTTTGGCAGAGCACATTATCCTGCTGTTAGAGGCCACTGCCATTAGGGAATACCGCTTCCATGAAGGGGTGTACTTGGTCAGCAACAATGTTTAGGTAGGTGGTATGTGTCAAAGTAAGATCCACGTGAATGGCAGGACCCAAGGTATCCCAGCAGAACATTGCCCAAAGTATCATACTGCCTCCACCAGCTTGGCTTCTTCCCATACTACATCCCGGTGCCATCTCTTCCACAGGTACGACTGGGCCCAGGTGTCGGTTTACACAGATGTTACCCGTCCACTCGTAGTCTTGACTTGGTGCCTCGTTGTCTTCTTCCACCGGACCAAGCTACCTAGTACAAAAAAAACAATGTAGTATACCTACCGGTCCACGCACACACAGCGAATGGAGCCCTTCTCTACCGTGGCCCTACATCATACCCTTCTTCGGTTCGACCACCTCCGTCATACTATGAAACCCGTTACAAGACGACCCTATGGAACCCAGGACGGTAAGTGCACCTAGAATGAAACTGTGTATGGTGGATGGA
>BLSH010416462.1:925306-946210 GCA_018402905.1 Glandirana rugosa | reverse complement strand
ACTGTTTAAATGGCTGGGCAAGGGTTGAGAGGTAGTACTGCCTCTCTCCTGCCAGCTGCTGTAGAAGATGTGTCATGATGGAGAGTTGGGAACGGGTCGGTAAATTTGTCATTTACCCCCCCTTCTTCTCTGAATGGACAGAGTCAGTGATTGGTACCAATTGGTTCATTCATAGCTGAGGCATAGTAAATTGTTTTTACTATACTTCCATTTCTGAATGAATGGGAGGCTGGGTACACAGCTATTTGTTTATTCGGTGGGACCATAATAAAGGGACCTGCGAAGGGAGTAAAGGGCCCCAGGATCAGTGGAAAGAGGGAAGGGCCCTGGTCAGGGGGACCCTTCATAATTTCTTGCACCAGGGCCCTGAAGGTCCTAGTTACTCCTCTGAATATTGCACTTGTGGCAGTGCGCATCATCACATAATTGTTTAGATTGACTGAAAGTTTTTTACCTTCAAGCATAGAATGCATGAAGGTAAAAAACCTTCAGCCTTTAGATCCACTTTAATGCATTCCCTGCATTCCAGCCCTGTGCCCGTCTGCTGGGGCTCTCCCCACCATTGGCTCCCACTGCTGTCAGCCAAATCCTGGGATGAGGGAATGGGAATGGGGCCAAGGTGCGCTGTTTGTGTCTATGGACACAGGCAGCCAGGCTCAGGATTGAGCCTGCAGGTGTGCCACCATAGGAAGTGGCTTCCTATGATGACACACAGAGAAGAGGAGAAGCCAGGAGCACCAGCAGGGGACCCCAGAAAAGGAGGATTTGGGCCACTCTGTGCTATTCTATTCCACAAAGCAGGAGAGTATAAACCTGCTTGTTATTTTTTAAAAATAAAATTGACTTTACAACCACTTTAAGCACAATGGCCACTTTATCAGTTGTCAGATCATCATAATCCCCTTTATAGCAGAATCATTTTCTTTCTCTGGTTTATACAGACAGATTTTTTACTGAAGTATTTTGTTTAGAGATGTCAGCAGTCCTGGACAGTATCATCGTAACACTGCAGATCCATTGGTGCCAGTATTCAACGTCACCTTCCATTCCTCCGTCTATATACACTGTCAGCAGATATTTCTGTCTTTATTTAAACTCGTTCAGCATTTGTAAAACACAGCTTGGGATTTAAGATGCCAGAAACCAGGCCCCGTCTAATATATTTTGCCTTTGTTATAAATTTACGCCTGTTAGTCACTTCTTTGCACAGTTGCCCGTCTCCAGTTGCTGCATATCTGGCTGCTGAGTTACAGTATAAAATACTCCTCCTTTTCCTGTAAACTTTCAACCCAAATTCCAGCCAAGACACAAGCTGATGGTCTGCAGAACAAAATATTCTGGGTGTTCTCCTCATCATGTACAAATGAATCACTTGAACTCTGAAGCCTTGTCCGTAATTTTTTTTAAGAAGTCTCCCAGAAGGTTTTAAAAGAAAGAAGAATCTCTCACTGCACACTTACTTTGCAACTAGTAGGTGCTTAAGAATGTTACTAGAAGAAAAACACTACACAACACAAGAGTTCCCACCAAAGCCTTTATTACTAAGATGAAAACTGTGACAAATAATTATTTTTCGTACAAAATTCTATCCCTTGGATCTGAATTTCAACAAATTAACCACCAGAGAAACCATACAAATCTTAACCTCTTCCCGATTTTATAATGCATATAAAAGTGGACCTAATGCCCAGCCACCAGAATATGCATCCACAGCAGTATGATGTGGTGAGCTGAGCGTGCACTCACTGTGCTCTTCCAGCGCACTAACCGAGCTGTCCCCCACAACTTTTTGTCATGGCTTCTGGTTGGAAGCCAGCAGAATGGGCTTCTGATCACGTAAGAACCAACCACAGTGATCACGTCAACGGGAAGCCACTCCGCCTCCCAGCATTAAAGCCCACCTAAAGGGCTACCAGGACACCGTGTGAAGGGGTTAAACTCCAAGTCTCCATGATTCCAAATTTCAGGAAATAAGTATTATATAACACGTTTTCCTCATACTATTTTCCCAGACATTATGGTTCCCGCAGATGGGAGACCACAGCTGGCAAGTAGAATCCTCTCTTTAGATTCTACACAGATTCTTGAGATTCTGAAACTGCACAGGAATGCCCTACACAGAATCAAAATATTTTCCCAATACTTGGAAGCTCCTTATCTTCAGGTCCTTTCCCAGATGTTGGGGTGAGGTGTTTGCAGGTCTTTTGGATGGGGCTCTGTCCCTATCTTCACTTTCTACTCAAGGGGCTCATGAGTGAGTTTCGGTGGCCAGAGCCAAGTGTTTTGGGTGTGTGGCTGAGACTGCCACTTGTTCACGCACAGCAGGTCTTGTTCTGATGTGTGGCTCCTGGGACCTTTAGCTCTCGTCTACTCAAGGGGCACACTCATGAAGTAGATTGTGCTATTTATATTTATTTATAGCACAACTGCACCCAAAGATGGTCACCAAAATCTCACAGGAATTCTGCATTCAATCAGACCCAGGTTTCCTCAAGATGGCACCAAGAATCCACAGGTGAGGACACACTGGTTCTTTGCTGAATTTCCCTTAGGGCTAACATCAAAGCAGCAGTCACCCGACCACTTTATTACATCATATTAAATGGATACAGCTAACAAGACAAAGTTTAAAATCACCCACATTCACTGCAAAATTCTTGCACAATCCTCTGGCGCAGTTCCTAGCAGATTCACCAACTCTAGTGATTGTCCTTTTCCAGGTTGTACTCACTTACTAGAAAGTGAAGGACATCTGGATGCACTCTGCATCATTAATTACCACCAAACTCTTGAGAAGAGGTGATGGGGACTCCAAGTATCTGGCGATATCTTAAAAAAAGGTATAAAGTCATCGAGAAAAATAAAATGGAGTGCAAAATTGGGCTTAAATTGAAACCTCTTATGTAGAGATTGCAAATACTGACCTCTCTCTCTGAAAGTGCTGGTTTCCTGGCTGTCATTCCGACCCTCTGACTTCTGACTTTACTCAGTCCTTCCTGAGAGCCAGAGTAGCCAGAGAAAAGTAATTTCAAGAGAAAGCTCCTATATTTATGTAAATATGTGTTTTCACATGACGCTTTCCACCCTCTTACTTTCCGGGTGACACTAAGAGATGAAATGAGAGGGTACAGATGCCACCAGGAGAGAAAGACACAAGGAGTAATAAAAAGCTAAAAGACTTTCAATCATTTTGCCACCTTGAGCTGGGCTTTAAAGCCCAATTTAAGACTCTTGCCCCCACCCTCCACATCACCATCAACCCTCTATCCACTCCCTCAACCCTAGATCTCCCCTTCCCTACATATATTTCTATTTCTTGCATGCTTACCAATTTAGATGCATAACTGGCCAAGTGACATAAAGGGTTCTCTTTGCATCCCCTCCAACAGTGGATGGTCCTCTGTTATGCAGAGGGTGTAGCTGATGTAATGAAATCAGCACCAGTCGTGGTATCATTGCACTGTGAGTGCAGAGCGACATAATAAAGCATTCATAAGCAAAATAGGGTTAAAAAGAGGAGCAATGACCCTGTTCCTATATATTGTATAAGATCCTAATTGCCGGCTCACCCTATAATCAGGGTGGGATACCCAGAACCAAAATACAGGCAAAACCCTGTATTTTCAATAAAGTGTATAATTGATCACTCAATAAGCTGCGGTGTGTCCCCTTTTGGAGTGCGGGAAACCATTTTTGTGTTTTACCATAATAAAGCACCCCAAGAACATAGGTCCATAAAACCCTGGTCTCACAAGAAGTGGGTTATGAATTCAGGTAACTTAACCTAGAAGATAGCCAGGAGGAAGGTATGTACTACAGTGAGAGTTGCCTATTTTTGCAAATGCTGGGCTACATATTTGTAAAAAAAAAAAAGTGAAACAGGAATTTTGCTATAAAGCAAAATGCAAAAAAAATATTGCTTTCTTTGAACAAGAAGAGAAGTCTGTGCAACATTATAAAGACGTGTTACTCAGAGTCTTGGCTTGTTTTATTCAAAATTGATTTACTGTTTACCACTGTAACTTCATGGCTGGTCTGAAAGGCTCTAAAATTGAAAGACAATTTTATTGATGCAGAGAAATATGTCACGGTCATAGAAAACACCAAAACACACTTGGCTGCATTATATGATAAGAGTCAGGTGGAGATTGTTCTTCTACAAAGCATTTTTAAATTCCAGCCATGCTACACGTTTGTGAAATTGTTCCATTCACAGCAGTTTGTGATTTTCAATAAACCCTGAGTTTCTCCAAATTGGAGAAGTCACATATCTTCGATACTCAGCTGGGTATTTTTTTTATTTACGCCCTTCTGTGCAGAGTGCCATGGAATTATATTATGATCAGCTCCAGTGGTTGGGTCATGTTCAAGGTGTAGTGCTTTATGCCCGTGTAGTGTAAAAGAATTATAATATGATCATAAGTAAGAGGTCAAATCATGTTGGGAGGTATAGCGTTTCATGTCTATAATGTGGTGTAGTATTCAACTCTATGATGATCAGGAGAAGATGCAAAGAAGCGTGGCAACACATTATATTACAATCATGTGTATTGAATTTCGGGGTGAGAAGTGTTCTATATCTCTATAGAGTATAATAGAATATGAGCTTGTCAGACAATGCATTCCAAAAACACAGGCTTTAATTTGAGGCCAGGTACTGATGCTGGAGAAGAAGACCTGGCTCATAATTGGCATTCTAATGTATCTAAAAAGTGTTCAGTTGGGTTCCGTGCAAACAATTTAGGCTCCTTTCACACTGAGGCCCTTTACAGGTGCTATTTAGCTAAAAATAGCACCTGTAAAGTTCCTCAAAACTCACTTCCCATCCACCCCAATGTGAAAGCTGGAGTGCTTTCACACTGGGGCGGTGCGCTTGCAGGATGTTACAAAAAGTCCTGCAAGCAGCATCTTTGGGGCGGTGCACCGAGCGGTAATATACCGCTCCTCCACCGCCCCTTCCCATTGAAAACAATGGGGTAGCACTTCCGAAGCAGCTGCACACCGCCTCGGAAGAGCGGAGCGCAGGCACTTTTAACCCTGTTTTAACCCCTTGTGGGGGGTTAAAAGCGCACTGCTCCCGCCGCCGTAGCGCCACTCTTACAGCGGTAAATCCCGCTGTGACTAGCAGGGATTTACCGCTAATGCCCCACCACCCCCATGTGAAAGTAGCCTTAAGTTCATCCAAACCAGACTCATCAAAACATGTTTTTATGGACCTTCATATGGGGCAATGTCATGCTGGAGCAGGAAATAATCTTCCCCAAACTGCTGTCACAAGCAAGTGCACAGGTGTCTAAAATGTCTGTAGTATTAACCATAACCTTTCAATGGAAACACCTAAACACAATAATTTGGAAAGGTGTCCACATACATTTGGCCATAAAGGTGGATGTGGTGGTCAGGTGTCCACCAACCTTTGGCCATGTCTGTGTAGAGCGTAACAAATCTGTATTGTAATCATACTGAGTGGGTGGGTCATGTTGGAGGGACACTGTTTTGTGTCTTTATTTTACGCGTATAATACCAGTTTTATGACAATCATGTGCAATGGCCAGGTTTTATTGAGTTGATGTAATGCTTAGGTCTGTTGAGTGTATAAGAGAATTGTATTTTAATTATATCCAATGGTCATTTCATGTTGGAAGTGCCCTACTCCATGTCTGTGCAGAAATAAGTACATTCACATCCAGTGGTAAAGGTCATCTTGAATGTCAGTGTTCTGTTTCAATAAAATAAAATTGTATCTTGGCCATGTGCAATGGTGTGTTGGGTAGGTATCATTTCTAGATCTATATAGAGTGTAACAAATTTGTATTGTGATCATGTCCCATAGTTGGACACGTTGAGAAGTAAACTGTCCTTTGTCTGCATAGAATGTGATAGAATCATATTATGTTCATCTCCAATGCTCAGGTCATGTTGGCAGTGTAGTGCTCCATATCTATATATAATGTAGTAGAAATGTGTTATGATTATGTTCAGAAATCATGTCTTACTGGAGGTGCAGTGTTCTATGTCTGTACAAAGTATAATAGAACCATGCTATGTGCTCTGGCCATGTTAAAGGTGTAACATCCAAGGTTTTTATGAAGTAATAAAATCTGGGTTACTGTATAATGATTTTGTTTGGTGGCTGTTTTTATACGGTTGATAAAGTGTGATTTGTCTTTACAGAGTGAAAAAATATTAATCTGTTCTATTCAAACAGAATGGCCATACCTTCTTTACGTTTATCTGTCTATGCTGCAAGCATGTCATTTGAGGAGAACTGTGGGCACACCTACCCCTCAGTGTGAAATAGCTGCAATACCACAATCATCTTCATCCAAACAAATGGTGCCATTCAACAATTGCACTCCCCTAGCAGCCTTCACCATTTCCATTTCAATCCTTTCTCAGGTCAGTGGTGGGTCACCACTTGCCTTTGTGCAGGACCAATTTTTGGGCCCTCTATTTAATTACTGGTCAAATAAAATATATTTTCAGGGTGCTTCCATTGATATCTAAACGCAATTAAGCAATGCCCAGGTTTACAAGACAGTATGAGGGGTTGCATTAATCATATGACCTACATCTAGTATAAATAGGCCCCTAAATCTCAGAGAGCTCTTGCTCAGTTGCACAGTCAGCACAAACAACAAAGCGGTGGTGCAACAGCAGAGGCTCCTTAGATAGATCCTTCCTGAAGGTTGCTGAACCTCATTTCAGCCCTAAGTGAATTCTTCTGTCAGGACTTGGGTCACCTGCTGGTAGCACGGTGCTTCCAAGAGTGGAGCATTGTAGTTCCAGCTTCCAGCAGCGATCAGTTTCTAATAATCCATCTGCACCTGATGCTGGTTGCTGGAAGAGTACTTAATTCCCTCCTTTGCTGATAAACCATGCATCAGTGTTTTGCTTTGCTGTGCTAAGTCAGAAGCTACTGCCATTTATCCTGCTCCTGCTCTTGCTCAACATTCTCTACCCTGCACCCTTCTACCTTATTTTTGCTCTCCTTGTACCTGATCCCAGTACTGCCCCCCCCTCCCCCTTCCTTGAATCTCTGTTGTTTCTTGTGATTTGTGTCCCTCATATTGTACATATTATATACATTGTATTATAATTAGTTGATTAGGTTTTTGCCGTTGGGTTAATTGTTCAGGTAGGTTTAGGAGTGTGTTTATGGGAATGTTTGACCATTCTTCCAGAAGCGCATCGCATTTGTGAGGTCAGGGGTTTTTCTTGGCCCCTTATTTCCCAACTTTGTGGGAACAGTTTGGGGATGTCCCCTTCCTTTTCCAACACGACTGCACACCAGTGAAAAAAGCAAGGTCCAAAAAGACATGGATGAGTGAGTTTGGGGTGGAGGAACTTGACTGGCCTGCACCTCAACCCGATAGAACACCTTTTTGATGAATTAAAGCAGATACTGCGAGCAAGGCCTTCTCATACACATCAGTGCCTGATCTCACAAATGCGCTTCTGGAAGAATGGTCAAACATTCCCATAGACACACTGCTAAACCTTGTGGACAGCCTTCCCAGAAGAGTGGAAGCTGTTATAGCTGCAAAGGGTGGGCCAACTCAATATTGAACCCTACAAACTAAGACTAGGATGCCATTAAAGTTCATGTGCGTGTAAAGGCAGGTGTCACAATACTTTTGGTAATAGTGTGCATGTATATAGTTTCCAAGTGTAGCCATGCAGATCTGGTAATACTGGCTGTTGATTCATAATATCTTGTTTATATCAATTACCCCACAATTACCCCAGTGCACATTTCAGCTAACTCTTTTTCCAGCACTGATGAAGGAGGACCTTTGTACCCGAAACACGTTGGTTATGTTGACTACAACAACTAATAAAAATGATTCTGGACACATATAAGTGAATTGCCACCTTCACCATTGACCCTGCTCTTGTATTTCTACATGGACCCCTATAAAGGCCCCTGTGTGGCTACAGTGAACCTACACTTGAAGAGTTGTTTTTGTGTTTATTAAAAGTCAGCAGCTACAAAAACTACATAAACACACACTCACCTGTACCACAATCCAGCCATGTGCTCACCCGAGCTGTCCCTTCTCCCCGTCCTTGACAGCTTGTGGCTTCACAGCTGAGTTCCCACTCAACATGCTTGAATGGTGCTGTGCCTCCTGAATGGTCCTGCAGTCTTATGGGACATATCTCAAAAGACTGCAGGGAGGGAAGGGGAGAGGAGAACTTCCGCTCGGATCACCTGTCAAAACTAGGTACCCACCCCCCCCAAAAAAAATGACAGGCCAAATGTGGCAGTGGAGGAGGGAAGGAGTGGAACTTCCCCTTTTGGGTGAAGCTCCACTTTAATAAAGATCACACCCAAACCAGGGCAGTCTTTAAAATTGATTGGACCCTGGACAAACATTTACTTGGGCCCTCCTGATTCCACTTATCAACTATTTTCTGGCAGTGCGGGCTTAAGGGGCAGCTCCTTTGGGCCCCACAACAATGACTGGGCCCAGGGCAGCTGCCCCTTTTGCCCTGCCTTAAAGATGGCCCTGATCCAAACAGAAACATATTAGTTTAACTAGAAGTTTAGAAGTCTAAATAGAGTTCCTCTATTCCATCACAAAACATTCCCTAGGCAATGTCAAATCTTGCTACGCAGTTGACCCCTGCTTCTAATCCACTGCCTACACTAAGAAGCTATATCACTGTATATAAAAGATTGACTTCTTTGTTTCAGTCAGTACATCTTGTTTCTGAACAAACCCGATTAAATTGGGAATGAATTCTCCCATTATCCTGCCAGGTTTCATGCCTGATATAATACACAATCCTAATTGTGTCTGAAATGCAATGTGAACATTCCCATAGCAGTAAACATCTCTTTTGTAAAAGTAAATAAGATTACTTTCTCGTGTGAATTTTAAATGTGTTTCCGAAAGTGTGTTTTGGAACATTCGTCTTAATGCGGCTGCCAAAAAGGACGGTCTGGCCCTCGTCTGCGTCTGTGGCCGAATGCTGATAGACGCACTGTCATGAAGGTCGGATAGAATTTAACAAATATGGTATGCATGTCATTTTTTTTTTTTGCTGTGTTAAGTCGCAGAAATGCTTGGGTCCATATTAACTAAGCAGTGATCAGCCCCGGGGCATGCCTGGATACCAGAATACATCCTAAAGCATTTAATTAGGTCATAACTAAAGCTACAGGGTTTTGTTCTGCTTTGGGGTGTATTAGAGCACAGCAGCACATTTTATATGCAACTAACAGGAATTTCCACAAGGCACTGTTAACCCCCAAGACCTGACATTTATATGGGATTTAACTCGCCTCTGTTCTCCTCAATGAGTGCATAATGTCACATTGCTCTTTTAATTTTTCATGAGGGAGTATATAGAATGCATATAGGCATTAAAGGAGAACTGCAGGCAAGACAAGACATTTGGTAATAAGCAGGGAATAAGATGCTCACCTGTCCTGGGTTTAATTTATTTTTGGACGCACTGTTTGCTCTT
Source organism: Glandirana rugosa (assembly GCA_018402905.1). Taxonomy (NCBI): domain Eukaryota; kingdom Metazoa; phylum Chordata; class Amphibia; order Anura; family Ranidae; genus Glandirana; species Glandirana rugosa. Next base: position 936,733 of record BLSH010416462.1, on the reverse strand, counting down.
TTATTCAATGAAGCATTTTCTTTGCCATTGGGATCCGGGTAACAAAGGACCTGCATGCTTTTGGCATAGAGGCTTCCGATGCAACATGCAGCACAATAGCAGATAACCACCTCAGTGCCAGGCACTTTCACCCCCTTCCTACCCAGGCCAATTTTCAGCTTGTCAATGAAAATTGCGTGCAGCACTGTATCCATATGACATTTTTTCCCACACAAATAGAGCTTTCTTTTGTTGGTATATGATTACCATTGATTTTTTTTTATTTTTTGCTAAACAAATAAAAAAAGGCAAAAAATGTTTTTTTCTTTGTTTGTTATACAATTTTGTAAATAAGTAATTTTTCTCCTTCACTGATGGGCACTGATGAGGTGGCACTGGTAGGCACTGATGAGGTGGCATTGATGAGTTGGCACTGATGAGCACTGATGATGAGGCACTAATATGCAGGACTGATAGGTGGCACTAATATGCAGCACTGATGGGCACTGATAGAGGACGCTGATATGCAGCACTGATGGACACTGATAGGTGGCACTGAAGGGCAATGATAAGTGACATTGATGGGCAATGATGGGCAGCACTGATTAGCGCTGATAGATGGCACTAATAGGCAGCACCGATGAGGAGGCACTGACATGCATTACTTATGGGCACTGATTGGTATCCCTGGTGGGCACCGGTTGGCACCCCTGGTGGGCACAGATTGGCACTCTAGGTAGGCACTTGTGGGCATCCTTGTGGGCACAGGGATGGGTCTGCACTGATAATCAATGCGGTGATTATTAGCACAGACCCTGCCTGTCAGGAGAGCCGCTTACCGGCTCTCCTCTACTCACACCCTGTTAGCGTGAATAGAGGAAATGTCGATAACCAGCGCTTCCTGGTTATGATGTGATCAGCTGTGAGTGGACACAGCAGATCACATGGTAAAGAGCCTACGTCATAGGCTCTTTACCAAGATCAGAGATGCCGTGTGACAGAGGAACACACCACACTACTGATTGCTGCGCGTCCGCGGCTTATCCTGCTGGATAGAGTTGATCGAACCTCTGGAAGTTCGGGTTCTGCAGATTCGGCCGAACTTCTGGACAAAGTCCGGGTTCGGGACCGGACTTGACCTGAACTTTGTCTCGGACCCCGAACCCCATTGAAATCAATGGAGACCCGAACTTTTAGGCACAAAAATGGCTGTAACAAAGTCCTGGCAAGTCCTAGAGGTCTGCAAAAGGAAGGAAAATGGGGGTAAGAGTCAGACAAGTGCCCTACAAAGAAATGGGGATAGGGAAATAACTTAAAATATTTTTTAAGCTAAAATCACATAAAAAAATCAAAAATGGAGGTGGATTATAAGTTGGAGGTTGAAAAGGCAGTGAAAGTGGCGGTGGAGGAGGTAGCCAACACAGTTTTTTTTTATTTTTGTGCAAGAAATGATGATTTAAAATCATCTCCAAGTTCTATAAGGAAAGTTTCTTCCAGCCGCATAGAGGGCCATATTATTGTTCTAAAATCATTGATTTTAGAATAATATGGCTCTCTATGCGGCTAGATGAAACTTTCCCTATAGAACTTGGAGATGATTTTAGAACAATAATATGGCTCTCTATGCAGCTGGATGAAACTTTCCCTATAGAACTTGGAGATGATTTTAGAACAATAATCTGTCCCTCTAAGCAGTAGACTCTACCTAGTCCAGTCAGATCGTTCTGTGCAGCAGGATGAGGTCTGCAATCTGTCCCTCAAAGCAGCAGTACTGGTATCTCTCCCTAGTCCATAATCAGATTGTTCAGTAATGCAGGATGAGATGTTCTATAATATCTGCAATCTGTCCCTCACAGAGCCAGCAGCATCCTTTCCCTAAACTATCCTGAGAGCATGTGACATGCAGCCCAGTGACTCCAGCCCCATATAGAGGCTGTGTCACATGATGCACTGGCCAATCACAGCCATGCCATTAGTAGGCATGGCTGTGATGGCTTCTAAGGGCAAACCAGTGAAACACTTGTTGATTGGCTGCCCTTGGCAGCTATTCAACACGTGCAATCAAATACCAGAACCCCAAACTCGAACCCAGACTTTTTTTGAAATGTCCGGGTTTGGGTCCCGGACACCCCAAAGTTCGTTACGGACCCTAACTTTACAGTCCGGGTTCGCTCAACTCTACTGCTGGACATCATATGATGCCCAGTAAGAATAATGCTATAGGCCGGGTGGAATGTGGTTAAAGAGTTCCTGTCACCAACCTAAAAAATGCAGCTAAAAACACATGACATATTTGAAATGCTTACTTGCAATGTTTCCATTTCCATAAATTATATTTTATTCACTTGCGATGTGCCTTTGAAATTGTTAGACAATTTGACTACCCCAGGAAAACTCAATTCCCTAGTCACTAGTACTGTCCCTTCATCTTTGTACCTTAAAGCAGAGTTCCACCCACATTTTTCACTTTCCACCATGCAGCACCAATGTGCATCCTTAAAGTAATTGTAAAGTCTCTTTTTTTTTTTTTTTCATAACAAACATGTTATACTTACCTCCTCTGTACAGTTGGATTTGCACAGAGCAGCCCGGATCCTCCTCTTCTCGGGTCGCTCTACTGCTCTCTTGTCCCCTCTCTCTGGTGAATGCCCAGCCAGCAGATTTCTATGGGGGGCACCTGAGCCGAGTCACAGCTCCTTGTATCCATTCAGAAACGGAGCCCAGACCCGGCCCCGCCCCCTGTCTCCCCTGATTGGCTGACTGATTTTGCCAGTGGCGCCGCTGCTGTGTCTCAGCCAATCAGGAGGAGTGTGTGGGACAGCTAAGACACTCGTGGACATCACTGCAGAGAGAAGGGGCTCAGGTAAGTATTAGGGGGGTGCTGGGGAGGCTGCTACACACAGAAGGTTTTTTAGCTTAATGTATAGAGTGCAATAACCTTCTGCCTTTACAACTCCTTTAAAATGAATTGGCAATTTATTTATTTTCTGTTCAATTACCTGATTTATGCCTATATCTAATTTCACTTCCTCTTTTAAGGGCCATGGCACTGTACGTCATTTGGGAGATCTTGGTCAGCTTGGCATGGCACTGCCCCATTACATTTAACATTGGTGTCTATGGAAAATCTCGGTCAGCTTGGCATGGCACGGCTCCAGTAAGATTTAACATTGGTGTCTATGGAAAATCTTGGTCAGCTTGGCATGGCTGTACCACATCAAGCTGACCAAGATTGCACCGCACTGCACATGCGCGAGATCGGCAGGTGTATGCTGGGTAGCCAGCATGCACGGAATCATGGAAGAAGGACACTGTGGCTTCAGATGTCCACACTGGAGATGGCCGCGCTGTGCAGGAACTTCACAAAGTAAGAAAACGATGCTGCACAAATAGAAAACTGAACATAGTTTACAGCATACCTTTGTTACATTGCACAAGGCATGAGTATTCTAGGGGTATTTTTATCTTAAAAGTACCGTATTTTTCACACCATAAGACGCACTTTTTTTCCCCCAAAAAGTGGGGGAAAGTCTCCCTGCGTCTTATGGTGCGAATACCTGAAAAAACCCGCCCCCCCCCCCCCCCCGTCGCCGCCGGGAGCCCGCAGTGTAATGCAGCATAGAGCGCTCTGCTCTGATCTCACACAGTGAGAAGGCAGAGCAGCTGCAGTACTTCATTTGGCCACTGGGGCTTTATTCGGCCCCAGTGGCCAAATGAAGTACTGCGGCGGCTTGAGCTGCTCTGTCTTATTTATGAATGGGATCTGGCTGCAGAGTGGAGCTCCACTAGGCGCAGGGTGATGACATCATCACAGCGCGGTGGTGGCGGGAGATATGAATCTCCTTCTCAGCTCTGTCAGGATGGACACAGGTATGGCTGTATTTCATGGACACTCCTATGTGTTGTATTTCATGCATCTGGTATGTGGCTGTATTTCATGCATCTGGTATGTGGCTGTATTTCATGCATCTGGTATATGGCTGCACTGGTAAATATATTAGTACATCATTTGGATCAGAATTTTTTTTTCTTGTTTTCTTCCTCTAAAACCTAGGTGCGTCTTATGATCAGGTGCATCTTATGGTGCGAAAAATACGGTAATATTTTGGCCGGAACTCCACTTTAAAGCCCTCTCCTCTAATTACTGTCTGTGCTGGACCAGCTCCTCCCCTCACCTCCCTACGTAACCTTTTACGTAGCTACAGTGTGCGGTAGGTGCAGCATGGCGTGGTGGGTAGAAAATACACAGGGGCTGATTTACTAAAAGCAGTAATAAACAATAAAACCTGGAAGCTGATTGGTTTCTATGCAGAGCGGCACCAGATTTTATAAGTTATGCAGGAGCAATATATTGTAGAAAACAATAGAATGCATAAAAGTGAAAAAAACTTGAGCCTGTAGAACCTCCTTAAATGCAATTTAAGAACATTCTTTTTTTTATGCAAACATATGTTAAAATCATTTTTTTTTTTATAAAAATGTAATCTATCATATACTTTACAAGCAATTCAACCATTATTAAAATAATTACACCAAATATTCTAGATAAACCTTACTTCAGCTGAAGTTGGAACAACAAACCTCACTTAAGCTGTTCATGCAGAAATGTCCAAATGCTCATGTAACCTGATGTGATGAATTAGATGAAATGCCGCTTGTACAGAACCAGCGTACATCACAAAGAATAATTTAGACTTTGCGTTCATTATATACAAACATCCATCTCAGCTAGAAATCTTTCACACAGTTACAAGTCAACAACTTGTCAAAGTTATAAATAAATATCGCTCAAGCTCCAGCAGGAAAATACCGTTCTCTAAAGAGAAGGAAGACTTTTTGTGGCGCCCACAACGCCATTGTTTTTAAAGGTTGCCTCTGTATCAGTTTAGGGTGGATGCCAGTATTATACCGCCTACACCTACATCTTAACCACTTCAATACCGGGCCTGTTTTTTGGTGTTTACAAGTTAAAACTATTTTTTATTGCAATAAAATCACTTAAATCCCCCAAACATTATATATTTATTTTTTCTAACACTGTAGAGAATAAAATGGAGGTCGTTGCAAAATTTTATGTCGCACCATATTTGCGCAGCGGTCTTACAAACGCGATTTAAAAAAAAAAATATCACTTTTTTGAGTGAAAAAATAAGACAACAGTAAAGTTAGCCCATTTTTTCCCATATTGTGAAAGATAATGTTACGCCGAGTAAATTGATACCCAACATGTCATGGTTTAAAATTGCACCGGCTCGTGGAATGGCGACAAACTTTGCAACATAAAAATCTCCATTGGCGACATTTAAAAATTTCTACCAGTTTTGAGTTACAGAGGAGTTCTAGTGCTAGAATTATTGCTCTCGCTCTAACGATCGTGGTGATACCTCTCATGTGTGGTTTTAACACCCTTTTCATATGTGGGCAGGACTTACATATGCGTTCGCTTCTGTTCGCGAGCTCGCAGGGACCGGGCGTTTTAAATTTTTTTTTCTTGTTTATTTTACTTTTATTTTTTAATTTTATACAAACAATGATATAGCGCTCAAACCCTATTGAAAATAATAGTCCCGTTAATAGGGAGGATTAGAACGAATATATTGATAAATAAGTTTGTGACAGACAATAATAGTGAAACATAAGGTGTGCAAATTCTTCAGTGGAGGTGATGTGAGAACATCGCTTAAGGACGCAGGTGAGATCCTCACATAAAGGTAAATTGGAGGCTTACCAGACACCCATTGGGTAAAGGCATAGAACCATCTCAAGGGGATCCCGGCAGTGGAGATCTCATCACACTCAGGATGTTCTCAGGTAGGGGGGGGGGGGAGAGACGTCTTCACATCGGTTCCGGATCCTTGCAGGCCTTCTTTCCAATGGGCGGTGCGTCACACAATCCTTGACGATAGAGTAGGTCTTACTTGTAAGACAGAGTTGTCACGGAGACACCTCTCCGTGACGTGAGCAGGTGGAAGGTGAAGTTGGCCAATGGTCCAAAAATGGGTGAGCAACCGAGGGGGACGAGAGAAGACTCGGAATAGTGTAAAACCCCAAGGGATGAGGTATATTTATTAAGTAACTATAAAAATCCTTCAGGTCCAAACATCAGATAAGATAATACTGGTATGTAACTGTAAGCAGCACTTCGAAGTATCAGGCTTCCCGACGCGTTTCGTATAAGAATACGTCCTCTGGGACCCCAGAGGACGTATTCTTATACGAAACGCGTCGGGAAGCTTGATACTGGTAAGCCTCCAATTTACCTTTATTTTAGGATCTCACCTGCGTCCTTAAGCGATGTTGTCACATCACCTCCACTGAAGAATTTGCACACCTTATGTTTCACTATTATTGTCTGTCACAAACTTATTTATCAATATATTCGCTCTAATCCTCCCTATTAACGGGACTATTATTTTCAATAGGGTTTGAGCGCTATATCATTGTTTGTATATTATCTGATTATCAATGAGTTTGATTGAGGTATAGCTGCTTGCCTGCATTTTTCACATTGTTTTACCGCATTTTTTACCACATTTGTGCAATATCACTTATACTTTTTTTAATTTTACACTGTTCTTTTATAGAAAAACATTTTGATCACTTTTATTCCTATTACAAGAAATGCAAACATTCCTTGTAATAGAAAAAAGTATGACAGGATCTCTTAAATATGAGATCTGGGGTCAAAAAGACCTCACATCTCATATTTACCATTAAATGCAAAAAATAAAAAATAAAAATAATTAAAAAAAAAACAGTTAAAAAAAAAAAATGTACCATTTAAGAGCTATGGGCGGAAGTGACTTGTGACGCCACTTCTGCCTTGCAATGTTATAGAGCCGAGTGGGCGTCATCTTTCGCTCACTCGGCTTCCTGTGCAGGGGGGTGGGGGACCCGATCATCTCCACCGCTGCTGGCGGTCCGGTAAGTGGCGGAGATGACGGGAAAGTGGCGGGAGGGGGTGCACCTCTCCCGCCACCGATAAAAGTGATCTTGCGGCAAATTCGCTGCTGACCACTTTTATCTTGCAGAGAATCACTGGCTCTAAAAAACGGTATCTGAATAGTGCCTGAAGCTGAAGGCACCATTCAGATATCGCCACTCGAAATCAAGGATGTCATATGACCTCCTTGGTATTGAAGGGCCAGTCCACCAAATTAATATTTTACTTTTAGTAGGTGCAAGGGAGATAAAATGTATCTAAATCCAAAACCTAATTTGTTTTTTTCTTTTTGTGTTGGACAAAGTAGGGAATGTCCTTTGAACTTTTTAGCTGCTTATTCGGGGAAATTTAGTCCCAGGGATACGACAGGAAGTAAAGGGGAAATCTCTTTTAAAGTGGAACTGAAAGAGGAGCTCCAGCCCCACCAACAAAAAATGAAAAGCCAGCAGCTACAAATACTGTAAGTGCTGGCGCCGGTTTCCTACTGTGCTGCGCCTTCTCAATGGATCGGCTGTGGCGAGGGCCGAACTTCCAGCTGAGTTTGCCACGAATGTGGCACCAGAGGGAGGGAGGAGGCAGACAAGCGGAGCTTCTCCTTTTGGGTGGAGCTCCTCTTTAACCACTTCAGCCCCGGAAGGATTTACCCCCTTCCTGACCAGAGCGCTTTTTGCGACTCGGCACTGCGTCGCTCTAACTGACAATTGCACGGTCGTGCGACATTGTACCCAAATAAAATTGATGTTCTTTTTTTCTCACAAATAGAGCTTTCTTTTGGTGGCATTTGATCCCCTCTGCGGTTTTTATTTTTTGCGCTATAAACAAAAAAAGAGCGACAATTTTGAAAACAAAACAATATGTTTTACTTTTTGCTATAATACATATCCAAAAAAATATATATAAAAAAACAAATGTATTCATCGGTTTAGGCCAAAATGTATTCTTCTACGTATTCTTGGTACATAAAATTGCAATAAGCGTTTATTGATTGGTTTGCACAAAAGTTATCGTGTCTACAAATTATGAGCATTGATTTATGGCATTTTTATTTTATTTACTAGTAATGGCGGCGATCTGCGATTTTATCAGGACTGCAATATTGCGGCGGACAGATCTGACACTTTTGACACTTTTTTGAGACCATTGACATTTATACAGCGATCAGAGCTAAAAATAGCTTACTGTATAAATGTCACTGGCAGGGAAGGGGTTAACACTAAGGGGGGCGATCAAGGGGTTAAATGTGTTCCCTCGCTGTGTTCTAACAGTATGGGGGCTGGGCTGGCAGGGGCATGACAGATCTAACTGATCCCGATGGCAGGGATCAGTAGATCTCTGTCATGCCGCTTCACAGAGTTACATTGGCAGTTTCCCGTGCTTCCTCTGCATTAGGTGATGCAGGTCGGCGGCCGGACATTGAGCCCGACCGGGTCGTAGCCACACTCACGCAACGTATATATACGGCAATTCACGTAGCGCTGCCAATTTGCAGCATACGGACCATTCATTTCATCAGTTCAATCACGTCAAAACAGATAAAGTATTCATCAGATTTTCATCAGTTTTTCATCCATGCTCATCAGTTTTCAGCAATAGCTTTTACATCCACTACCAATGCAAAAACAAACAAAAAACTCACCATTTGTCACTTTACATCCGTTTTTCATCCGATCCGTTTTTTGACGGATGAAAAATAGGGCTTTCACCCGTTCAAAAAAACCGATGTTGACGGAAGCGGATGAAAAAGGATGCAAATGGGTGATCATCCGTTGTCATCCGTTTTCCATAGGGATGCATTGTTGTCTGTTTTTCATCCGTCAACGGATGGATGAAAAGCGGACGAACGGTTCGTATTTGGTCAAAAAAAGTCCTGCTAGATGACTCCAGGTTGGCCCCTTTTGCAGGTATAGCAATGTAAAACATTAAAAATGAGTGTCTATACTGTGTACAATCCAATAATACACTGTCTTACCCTGCTCTGCACATGCTTGCTCTATTTTTAGGCACTGTGCCCAGAGCCGCTGATAAGTCAGTACAGCCAGCCCTCCAGTACTGTGCCCGGTCCCCATCAGAGGGGGGCTCGGGCACCTGCTGAGCAGGAGGGCGTGCTGTACTGTCTTATTGCAGACACTGATGCTCTTCTGCCTTCCCCTGCAGTGATGCCAGCTTCTCCTGCTCTCCCTCCATCCGTCTGCACTGCAGGGGGATTAGTTCTAGCAAATGTACCCTTCTATCCACTGTTCAGCCCCCCTGTGTGCCCCTTTCCCCCGCAGTGCTGCTGGCTTCCCCCGCCGGAAGCTGTTGCAGGCACCCAGGGGATGTTTGAGGATGGAAAGTGAGTGAAGGGACCAGTAAATGTGCCCTTCATTCCTGAATGAACACAGTGAACGATTGGTACCGGGGTGGGGGGTCAGGTAAGCTGTATGGGGTCCTGTGATTTCTAACAGCAGCCCTGAGCTTGATCTGCTGACAGCCTTAAAGGGGAGTTCCACCCACATTTCTCACTCCTCACCATGCAGCACTAATGTGCATCCTTAACCCCTACAGATCCGCGCTATTGCCGAAAGTACGGCTCCAGCGCAGATCTGAAATGCTGGGACGACGTCCATGGATGTTGTCCACTGTGCACGCTGCGCGGGCGTGCCCATGGGTCGGGCGGACTCGATGTCCGCTCGAGACCCACGATCGCCTTACAGAGCTGCAGAATGGGGAACCGCCGATGTAAACACAGCAGTTCTCCGTTCTGTGACAGGGAACATAACAGATCTACTGATTCCTGTCACTGGGATCAGTTAGATCTGTTCTGTCCCGACCAGCCCCGCCCCCCCACAGTTAGAACACGCGCAGGGAACATTGTTAACCCCTTCACTGCCCCTGCAGGTTAACCCCTTCATTGCCAATGACATTTATACAGTAATCAGTGGATATTTACATTTCTGATCGCTGTATAAATGTCATTGGTCCCAAAAATGTAAAAAATGTCCGACATTTCTGCTGCAATATCGCAGTCCCGATAAAAATCGCAGATCACCACCATTACTAGTAAAAAAAAAAAATAATAAAAATGCCATAAATCAATTCCCATAGTTTGTAAACGCAATAACTTTTGCGCAAACCAATCAATATATGCCGATTGCGATTTTTTTTTTAACCAAAAATATGTAGAAGAATATATCGGCCTAATTTGATGAATAATTTTTTTTTATGGATTTGTATTTTAGCAAAAAGTAAAAAATATTGTTCTTTTTTGCAAAATTGTTGCTCTTTTTTTTGTTTATAGCGGCGATCAGAAATGACGCAGAGGGGATCAAATACCACCAAAAGAAAGCTCTATTTGTGGGAAAAAAAGGTCGCAAATTTTATTTGGGTACAACGTCGCACGACCGCGCAATTGTCATTCATAATGCGACAGCGCTGAAAACTGAAAATTGGTCTGGGCAGGAGGGGGGTTTAAGTGCCCAGTAAGGAAGTGGTTAAAATGAATTGGCAATTTTTTTTTTTTTTTTCTGTTCACTTACCTGATTTATGCCTATATCTAATTTCACTTCCTCATGTAGGGGCCGCAGCGCTGTACGTCATTTCCGATTTTGCATTGCTCCCGGGAGATCTTGGTCAGTTTGGCATGGCACTTCTCCCATTTTGCATTTGCGTCTATGGGAAATCTTAGTCAGATTGTCATGGCACTTCTTCTGTTTTGCATTGTCATCTATGGATAATCTTGGTCAGCTTGGCTTGGCTGTGCCATGCCAAGCTGACCAAGATTACGCCGCACTGCACATGCGCAAGATTGGCAGATGCATGCTGGGTAGCCAGCAGGCACGGAATCCAGGAAGAAGGATACTGCGGCTTCAGATACCCACACTGGAGATGGCCGCGCTGTGCAGGAACTTCGCAAAGTAAGAAAATGTTGCTGCACAGATAGAAAATTGGGCATAGTTTAGACAGCATACCTTTGTTACATTGCACGAGACATGAGTATTCTAGGGGTATTTTTATCTTAAAAGTCATATTTCGGCCGCAACTCTGCTTTAAATGAGTTATACAGTAAAGGCAGAATGTTTTTAACCTCAATGCATTCTATACATTAACCACTTGACAACTGGGCACTTAAACCCCCTTCCTAACCAGACCAATTTTCAGCTTTCAGCGCTCTCACACTTTGAATGACAATTACTCAGTCATGCAACATTGTACCCATATGAAATTTGCGTCCTTTTTTTCACACAAATAGAGCTTTCTTTTGGTGGTATTTAATCATCGCTGGCTTTTTTATTTTTTGCGCTATAATTAAAAAAAGACCGAAAATTTTGTAAAAAAAATAATTTTTCTTTGTTTCGGTTATAACATTTATTACATATCTTACGTAACTCCAATTTTTGTAAGACGGAAATGACATATTGAGTAAATTTCGTCTCAACGCCGGCTTTATACTGAAAATTCTATTTTTATGGGGATCTTATGAGTACAGAGCACGTTACATTGTTTCCATACGACAGATTTGATACGGG
>BLSH010416462.1:880049-917225 GCA_018402905.1 Glandirana rugosa | reverse complement strand
GTTTTTACATGTTGTACAGGTGGCGTTACAGCGTCAGGGTTATTTTTAACGTCTAGCGACGGTAATGATCATTTTTTTTTTAACATTTTTGTGGTCTTTACTTAAGAGTACCAAACATTTGCGCCGTTGAAAACGCGTTTGGTTAGTTATTTACGGTTAACGCTAAAAAAAATGGTTTTTATACTCCTTGCTATATTTAAACGGTTTTGACTACTTTTTTTACACAAAAAAATTATATAAAACAACCTAAACATAAAATCGTTTTTCATTCTTTATAACCAAAAAAAAACGTTTTAACAGCGAGAAAAAAACAAATATCGCCACTAGTCTTTACTGTGTCTCCCCCCCCGCAGCTGGCTGGATGCTGTCAGTTATGTCGGTATATTCGTCGGTTTATGGCTGGGATCTCAGGAGCCTCAGAGAAGAGCGGCCATCTAGGTTGCTGGCCAGACACGCCCCCCCCTCTGTGTCATTTCTGATCACCGCTATAAACAAAAAAAGAGCGACAATTTTGCAAAAAAAAACCAATATTTCTTACTTTTTGCTAAAATACAAATCCAACAAAATATATTAAAAAAACACATTTTTTTCATCAGTTTTGGCAAATTTATATCGTTCCTCATATTTTTGGTAAAAAAAATCGCAATTGGCATTTATTGATTGGTTTGCGCAAAAGTTGCCGCGTTTACAAACCATGAGAATTCATTTCTGGTGTTTTTACAATTTTTTTTTTACTAGTAATGGCAGCGATCTGCAATTTTTATTGGGACTGCGACATTGCGGTGGACATGTTGTACATTTTTGACACTTTTTTGGGACCGATGACATTTATACAGCGATCTGAAATTTAAATATCCACTGATTACTGTATAAATGTCATGGGCAGGGAAGGGGTTAACTGTGTTTCCTGGGTGTGTTCTAACTGTGTGGGGGCTGGGCTGGCAGGGGAACCAAAGGTCTAACTGATCCCGAGTACAGGGATCAGTAGATCTCTGACATGCCACCTGTCAGAACGGGGAACCGCTGTGTTTGCATCGGCGGTTTCCCGTTCTGGCTCTGTCACAGGCGATTGCGGGTCACCGGCGGACATCGAGTCCGCCCGACCCTCGCCCAGGGCATGAGGCATGCCCGCGAGTGCCGGCTAAAAGCGGCAATTTGCGGGACAGAGCCACACTGCCGCCAACAATAGTCGCGAGGCGGTTGGCAAGTGGTTAAAGCAAAATTAAACCATCCTATCCTTTGCAGCCATGAAAGCTGCTTCTGTTTGATCTGCAACTGCCATGGTTTCACACATGTGATGACACCAGCCATTTGACAGCTTGACAGTTTGGTTGAGGACACAAGCAAATGTGACAGTTAGCAATCTTGCCATTCAAGGAATTTAAGGCCACTTTCACACAAGTGGACCGTTTTACAGTTAGCTTGGCTTACATAACAGTAGCAGTATCCCAATCTGCCTCATTTCAATTTGAAAAAAAAGCTTTTTTTCAGGTAGCTTTAGCAATGACACATTCTTTCACATCAAATGTTAATAGGCCTGCTTAGCGGATGGAATTGGATAGCAAATTTCTATTAAGCTCTCATTAAGAGTTAAGATACTCTAGATATTTTAGCAGTGTAAAAATGGTCAGTAGCAGGATGCATTTAATATGGCTCCAAGGGCTGAAGGTTTTTTACTTTGTTGCATTTTCTGCATTCACCTGTTGTCATCTGCGCTATAGCCGAATGAAGACTACAGCGCAGGTTTACTTTGCCGGGAGGGTCTCTATTGACGTCCTCTAGTGATCGCGGTGGACTTGTCTGAAGGACTCAGCTGATCACAGATCGGGGTAATGGGCCGATCACAGCAGCCGTTTACCATGTGATTAGCCTCTCCAATGACAGCTGATCACGGATGTCAACACAAGCCAGTTATTGGCTTTTTTCTCCTCATGTTGTCAACGTGAGGATAGAAGAAGAAAGCCGTCTTGTGTTAAAGGGACATCAGCACTGACTATCAGGGCACTGATTATCAGTGTCCTTATTAACCAGTTCCCTACTGAATCATTATAAAATGACGTTGTCAGGGAACCTCCGTCGATCCAGGAGGACATCAGATGACGTCTTTCCCTTTTCGCCGCTACTGCGGCCCCCTGGGGACACATGACCCTCGGGACACAGCCCCCTTCGATCGGGGTAAAGAGCCAATAAAATTGACTTTTTACCACGTGACCAGGTTATTAAATACCACCAAAAGAAAGCTTATTTGTGTGAAAAAATTATAAAAATTTGTGTAGCATGAGAGAGTAATTGTCATTTAAAGTGTGAGAGTGCTGAAAACTGAAAATTGGTCTGGGCAGGAAGGGAGTATAAACGTCCTGTATTGAAGTGGTTAATTATCAGTGCAGTCCCAACAGTGTTGATAATCAGTGCCCACCAGTGCTGCCAATCAGTGCTCATTAGTGCTGCCAATAAGTGCCCATCAGTGCTGCCAATCAGTGCCTCTTCACAGGGGCGTAACAATAGGGGTTGCAGGGGCTGCGATTGCAACTGGGCCCCATGCTCCAGGGGGCCCGTGTGCCTCCCTTGTACACCTGGATAGGAGGGATGGCAGGGCGGCATTTAGAGGAACCAATCTCCTCCATTTTCCTCCTAATGGAGGAGATTGGCTCCTCTATATGCTGCCCCCGCCACCCCTCCTATACAGTTTACTTGTCTTCTGCTGTTCCCAGGTTCCCTGTGTGCTTCCCTGGTCACCCCCACAAAGCTGCTGCCCTCCTCCCTCCTCTCTCCTGCCAGCTGATGTAGAAGATGTGTCATGATGGAGAGAAGGGAACGGGTCGATAAATGTGTCATTTACCGGCTCCTTCCTTTTCTGAATGGACAGAGTCAGTGATTGGTACCAATTGGTTCATTCATAACCGAAGCATAGTAAACGGCTTTTACTATACTTCCATTTCTGAATGAATGGGAGGCTCGGAACTCAACTATTCCTGTCCATTCATTCTGTGCAGCTGAGGTTACACAGATGGAGATTGAGGGCTGAGGTTTGATTAGACCCCTGATATCTCATCAAAGCCCCCAACAGAGTTCCTAAAAAAATTGTAAAAAATAATAAAAATAAAATTGTAAAAGAAATAAAATGAAATGGTAAAAAAATAATAAAATGAAAATAAAAATGAAAAACTACTGACACCAGTGAGGGGTTAGGGTTAGGGGTTAGGGTTAGATGTTAGGGTTAAGGGTTAAGGTTAGTCGCAATTGCGACTGGGCCCTGGCATTTCACCACCATGAGGAGGCCGAAGATGGCAGTAAGCGGGCCCGCTGCAGAACTTGTGACAGGGCCCTGCTGTGCTACTGTAATAAAGGGCCCCAGGATCAGTGAGAAGAGGGAAGGGCCCTGGACCTCTTCTCCTCTCCTCGTGCTCTCAGCATGAGGAAAGGAGTGCCGAAAACCGGCTTCTATTTACATCCGTGATTAGCTGTGATTGGACACAGCTGATCACGTGGTAAAAAGCAGCTGATTGGCTCTTTACCTCAATCTGTGATCAGCAGTGTCCTCCAGACCCTGTGATTACAGAGCGTGCTACCCACACCCGCTAGCGGGTGCACGGCGGGCGCGATCATGGGAGGCCATCATATGACAGCCTCCCATAACTAGCCATCCGCACTGTAGCCCTCATTCGCCTATCGCACAGTTGGCAAAGGGCTTACATTTACTAGAGACGAAAAATACAGGCTGGGGCTTTACTACAAGAATTAAGATGCAGCACAGTAAAATAGACCATTAGCATGACCGTTTTAATCAGAGATAATACTGTAGGCCCAAATTTATTAGAAATAAACAGTACAGGCAGCTGTTTTACTACGGGGGGAAGTGAGAGGCTGCCTATGATACAGTAGTGTAAATCTTAGCAGCAGGAACATTTTAACTAGAAGGCTAGGCCAAAATATACTAGAGACAAAGAGCGCAAGCTGGATGTCAACACAAGAATTAAGATACTGCAGAATATACAGCTGTGTAAAATTGGCTTCCAGCAGGACAGTTTTAATCAAGGATAATAGGTCTAACTGATCTATGCAGTACAAAGTGAATGATGTACCTTTATTGTACCATGGCCAAAAGGAACCAACCCATAAAGGGGATGTGGGTCCTTCAAAATGTACAGTTCTATAAATAAAATATTATTATGTAGGCCAACACTTGTAAAATCTGACAAAACCTTCACCAATCAGCAAGGGAACAGAATATGATATTATTTACAGAATCGCAATCTAGGAAAAATTCTTCAATCTGCTGAAAAGTAATCAATGAAAGGAGACAGATTCAGAATGTAAAGTAACCTATTCCCAGAGCCTCTATTAGAGGCTGCACGTGTGTAAATATAGTCTGTCTGTCTGACATCCAAGTGTGGAGTTATCTCCCCGTCACAGATAGTAGGGATAATCTTGCAGGCTTAAACAAAACAGAACATTATTCCCTGATTGTTAGTTAGTTTTACTGTTGCACTTATTATTTTTTCCTAGTGGTGTAGTGTTCTGGGAAACATATGGACCCGTTTTATTTGCAAAAATTCATTTTTTTTCTATTTTTTGTACTTTTAAAAGTGTGAGCTCATAATCAGGCAGTTAGTCGAGTTAAAGAACCCAAACCTGGAATTATATTGAGAAAATGCAATCTGAGAGCCTTGAGAGCCATTTAAAAACCCATAGGCTCAACATTATTTTCTTCAACAAGTGTAGTTTTCTCATGTGTTTGTTCACAGATTGCCTTGAAGAAGT
The DNA here is from genome assembly GCA_018402905.1 of Glandirana rugosa. NCBI lineage: Eukaryota > Metazoa > Chordata > Amphibia > Anura > Ranidae > Glandirana > Glandirana rugosa. The sequence goes on along the minus strand of BLSH010416462.1, from coordinate 912,464 downwards.
GAAGGCCAAGATACAAATCATTTTACAGAACTTGTCAGTGAGTTCTGCAACATTACATATAGTTCATAACTCAATATATCTTATATCTTAACTCAATAACTGAAATGTTAAATAAGCTTTGAAGTGTGTGTTTATATATAAAACACATGCCAGCTAACTATAATACACACATTGTGCATTATGGTGTGCTACATCGGAAAAAAAGGTACATGTATGTTAATTAGTCTGAAGAAGTGTGTCAGAAGTCCAAACATAATGAACAGGGTGCCCTAATCAAACACTAGAGATTAGCAAATCTGCCAGGGTTTGGTTTGGTGCGCAAACAGTTTTGCAAATATTTTTTACAGTTTAAAGTTCACAAACTTTGTGGCGAACCCCACTGAAGTCTATGGGGAAGGTACAAATTTTGTTATTCAGTTCTGGCAATTTGTAGAGCTAATAAGCAAACTATTTTCAAAGAAAACAAATTAGAATCCAGGCATTGATTTTGGGGATATGTATGTTGGCGGGTCCTCTAGCATCCAGGTTTTTAATTAAATTCCTGGACCTACTGGTGGCTTCTCAGTAGCTTTATATCAACAAAAAGCTGTGCTAAATAATGATGAATATTGTAAATCAGTTGCAAATATCAAAGTAGAAAGTCCAAACAATTGTTGTGTTCTTTCCACCACTTGAAATAAATAGAACGATAATCCATGAAATGATAATAACACCCAAGTGCACTGGCAAGCAGTAGAGAGTCCACCATCAATATATAGGGAGGCTTACCAGAACACTGTGTGTTAAACAGCAGTGAATCCCCGACCTGGGATGTGGAACCACCAAAATCTTCCCCTAAGGTCTAGGGTGTCCCCTTTGAGATACACCATCCAAGTGATTGGTCTCCAAACAGCTGGATATCTCTCTCCGTGTTAGACAGTGTCTCCAATCAGTCATATCATGGATTTGTGCATCATATGAGGAAAGAGGGACTCATAGTGAAGTACCCTAAGGTATGTTTAATAAGGTATAAAAGATTATACTCACAAAGATATAACAATCTGCACATATGCATCGGCCGGCTCCCGACTCCCGGGAAATTTTTTTAACTCAGTGGTGACGTCAGCGCGTCCTCCCGACGTACGTTTCGTCACAAATGACGTCCTATCCCCTGTGACGACGTCATTTGTGACGAAACGTACGTCGGGAGGACGTGCTGACGTCACCACTGAGTGTTCTGGTTGTTTTATCTTTGTGAGTATAATCTTTTATACCTTATTAAACATACCTTACGGTACTTCACTATGAGTCCCTCTTTCCTCATATGATGCACGAATCCATGATATGACTGATTGGAGTATATTGCCCATATACTGTTTAGTATTTTGCTGCAGCTCCTTTTGGACTTTAGCGCAGTTTAGTGTGTTGTATTCTCAGTAGCTTTGCAGGCATGGTGAGCCAAAGTCCAACCTCATCTTACTGGTTTCACAAAACGGACAGCCTTAAGCCTATATAGGAAACTTTACAAGTCGCTTCAGGGGTCTCATTTATTATTTTGGTTACAGGTACAATCTACAAGCAGGCTTGTCTGTTGCAATGGCCATTATGATATGGGTGTCCCATCATCCAGGCCAGTATACCAGACAAATCTACCTAGTAACTGCTCTGACTTACCCATGTCATTTTATTTATTACTACAAGAATTTAATAGCACTTACAATTTAAGCAGCACTCTACATCTACAGTATATTGTATGTAGCACCCCCCTAGTTGCTAGTATGTTAGGTAAATTTAGTCTTTCTGGCTCCTCTGTAGTCATTGGAGCAGTGGATGGTTTCATTTGGCTGTTCTGGGTTTTACAGGCTGCAGTTTTTATTGTTCTCCCCTGCCTTCTAGAAAGCTCTGGAACATAGGAGTGGAGCAAGGCACATGGGCAGCATGAATGTTTATGGTACTGCAGTTAATCCTTGGGTAGGTGTGCCCAGAAGTTGGCTGAGGAGAACATAAATGGTGTGAGCTGTAGAACAACAGTGTCTTCATGTTCAGGGGATTCCACCTGTTTAGGTGGGGGGTGGCACTACTGTTTCAAGTTGCTGTTTATCAAGGTTTCGGCTTGGCAGAGCTGGAGGGCCTACATCTGAAGGTGTATTGGACACCCTGAGATTTCACCCAAAGGATCCAAAGGATCCAGTCCACATTGTCTCACTAGAAGGCATCTGGAAGAAGCTGATTGGACATAGCTACTCCACTGGCCTTGTGATTACTGCTGTGCTGCAAAATCCTAGTGAATGTGTATGTTTGGGATTGCTGGGACATGTAGTTCCCCTCCTGAGAGGTACATACTGACTAGTCCCCCTGTAGTTTTGTGGAAAGACTTTACCCTAAGTTTGAGGTAAGTAGTTCCTTCCCTGATAGGTTCATAATAGTCTCTTCTAGTATCTTGTGGGAGAACTGTGCTTTGAATATGGGTCAAGTAGTTTCCCTCCTGAGGAGTCAATACCTCTGGCCTCACAGGAAGATTGTACTCTGAGCTGAGAAGAAGAACTGTTCATAAAGTTTTCAACATAGAGAAATGTGTCCTCCTGTTTCTGATAGTGGTTCTGGAGTATCCCATACTACCTTCAAACCTATCCAAGTCATTTAACAATAAAACCACAAAAAGACATATCCTAGACAGCTCTTTGTATCAGTGTGCCTGGACTGTGCTCTATGTGTGCTAGTAGCCTCTTCATTAGCGAGGGAGAACTTTGATCATCATCTTCATCTCTCAGGGATAGTGCTACATGTATATTCACATTGGTCCCTGACCTCAAGGAACTTGAAATCTAAGGTTCCTAACTTACATTCATACACACATATACTAGGGCCAATTAAGATGGGATACAATTATCTTGCTAGCATGCCTTTGGAGTGTGAGAGGAAACCCACACAAGCACAAGGAGAAGATGCAAACCACATACAGGTAATGTTCTGGCTGGGGTTTGAATTGACTACCCTAGTGCTGTCAGGTATAAGAGCTAACCACTAAGCCACTGTGCTACCAAATAGTAAGTGGCCTCCAGCATTCCAATCCCAAACCAACTCCTACAGGGATTTGCCCATGTATAGGCTGATCAAAAATTTGTTTTTTTCTACCTCCACTAGGAATGTCTATGGCTTTAAAGTGGTGCCCAACTGCCAGCAGATTTCATGCAATTGAACACACTTCTGATCCAATCAACTTGTTTTTGGTGTCTTAATTTACACAGAGGTTTCGTTTCTAAAATCATTTACTGGACAGTTATTATGCCATTGATTACAAAACAATGTGCACAACCTAGAAGTATAATTCATGCAGATGGTAAATTCAGTTCCAAAGAACTGGTGATTCACTGTTCCCAAAATACAGGAAGTTGTCCATATTTAAGTGGCAACTAACAGATTTTTTTCCAGCTTCAGGAGCAAAGGTTATAAACTAAGACTGCAGTATCATAATCCAAACCATAATCCACTGCAATCCAAAGCCCCTCCATGTGTGCCTCCAGTAGAGTTTAAGGCTACATCTTCATCATTTCTTAAACACACACGAACCAGCAACAGAACTTATTTGCTTTCCTTCATTAGATATATGTCCAAACTCTAACTCCATCCAAAGGGTTTGTGAAACAAATAAAAACGCAGTAACCAAACAAAATATTTAAAAATATTTAGACAGAATTGTCATCTGTCTCAGACATCTACAAAACACCTTGAAAATATGGCTGCTGTGAACCCACCCTTTTACTTTTTTTTTCTGCTGCTGCTGCTGATTTGTCCTTGAATCCTTGATCCTGATCCGGATTCCTGTCCCCTGTGACCTGCTTCCTGCTGTTGCTGCTGGCTTATGTTTCTTTTGTCTCCTGTCTCTGCTGGTATTCTTATGTGTGTTCCCTTATTTGTAAATAGTTAATTAGTTAGGGCATTTGCTGGGGTTTCCTTGTTTCTTCTACTTTCCACCTTGATTGTTTATTGTTACTGGTGCTGGTATTGGATGTGTGTCATTTTCATAAGTAAACTTATTTTTCACTTATCCATATGTCCTGATTTCTTTAGGTGCAGTCAATTGATCTGTTTACCCTTACTGAATGCTTGCATCCTGACGCTCTCCAGTTCTAGCACTACCTTTCTGAGGATGGGTGACCAGAACTGGACGGCATACTAAAGATGTGTCTGGGCAGAGATTTGTAAAGTGGTAGAATTATAGTTTTATCTTTTGCTTTTTGTAAAATACAATTAGCAGTGGCGGCCCATCCATGCAGGGTGCAGGTGCGCCACCCCCCTAATCCATGCACCAGGCCCCTAATTTACATGCAGGGTGCCAGACACATGGATTCCAATGGGTTTTTTTTTTGGTTTAAAGCGGTTGTCAAGTCTTGACAACCACTTTAACCTACAGGTAAGCCTATAAAAAGGCTTACCTGTAGGTTCCCTGCATATCTCCCAAACCTGCATGGTTCAGGAGATATGCAGTGTACTCGCATGTGCCCACATCATCGGGCACATGCACAGTGAAGAAACGGCCTCCGCTATTGCCGGCTCCCACGCGCATGCACAGGAGTGACGTCACGCAGCTTCCACAAATCGCAGAGCCAGAGTCTGTAGCCCCCCGAAGGAAGAGGGGCGAAGATGGACGCTTCCGGTAGTGGGTACATCGCAGGTTTCCATGGCAGGTAAGTGTCACATAATAGACTAGTATGCGATGCATGCTAGCCTATTATGCTTTTATATTGCAGGGTAATCAGGAGAAACAAAGAGGAAGTAAAATCCATCAGGGTTTACTTCCTCTTTAAGCATATGATTAGATTAGAGCCTGAGGCTCTAATTTGCTTCCAAAAAGGGTGGACTCCACCCACTTGTGTGACAATAGCGAATTAATACTCGCCATTGTCTTCCTGATTCTCCCCCCAGCCAATCAGGAACCTCCTGATTGGCCAGGGAATCTTAGTGTTAGTTTGCTGCCCCCCCCCCCAAAAAAAATATTGAGCATCAGCCGCCACTGACACGTAGGAATTAATGGTTATTTGGTTATCTTTTTTTTCCTACAGTGGTAGCAAATACAGAGGAATAGGCTGCACAGCAAAGTTAGAAAACTGACAGATATGAAGTTTTTATTCATGCAGAAGGGAAGATGCCGGATACAAGCACAGATCTTGATCTCTAATTGCTGGTGTGTCACATGCAGTCTGCACCTTGACAAGGCGGATCTGAGATGTGTTCAGATAAATCCATCCAGAAACATTGCATAGAAAAAGGTACAAAAAAACCCACACAGGTGCAAATAATTAATCTGTGATTATAACGGAAGTGACAAGTAATCTGTCTACTTTAGGTCTGGCTAAGTAACAGCAATGGCACACTCAGAAAACAGGCGCAGCATTAGAGTCTGTAGCTCAACCTAAAGGAGGCTTGTCCATTTTAATCCCCTATGTAAAGGACTACTTAGTATGACTGTACTGTACTTAGCATGACTGCGTCAGTGCTGCATGGTGGAACACATGTTTTACCGCCATGCAGCACTGACGCAGTCATGCTAAGTACAGTACAGTCATACTAAGTAGTCCTTTACTTAGGGGATTAAAATGGACAAGCCTCCTTTAGGTTGAGATACAAATTCTAATGCTGCGCCTGTTTTCTGAGTGGTGTGTGACAAGTTGGGGTTTTGTAGCTCAGTGGTGGTGCCAAAACAGTGAGTTTACTCCACGCCAGATGTAGTTTTCAGGGTCCATTTTTCCTATCCACTTTTATTTAAAAGAAAGTCAAAAGTTCATGCATTCGTATATGTCTTCTCACACGGGGGTTTTCACCATCAATATAACCAAAACATAAGGTTCAGAATCCTGGCTCTCCTGGCAGCTTTACTGCTCCTATTAGAACCTTTTGATCATCCTGACCACCAAACATATCCCAGTGTTCATGCTCAGACACTGTACCTCAGCTCTTTGTCTTTCCTTGCAGCTCCCTGCTGCTCTGTCCCTCATGGACTCTCTCTGAGGCTCGGGCCTTGGTTTGTCCTGACCTGGACAGCATGGTGCAGACGTGCACCTCTCACTGCTGTCTTCGCATACTGTCCCTCTCGGGAGCGTGAGGCTCTGAGCTCTAAGATCAATGCAGCACACCACTGCATCATTAGTGGTCCTGCTTCCTACAAACCCTGTCCTAGACCACCATATTAAACAGTGGCATGGGCTCACCCTGCCACATGTGTTATAGCTAAACTCTGGGGAAATAAAAAGATTTACCCTTGCAGTGGGGAAGGTGAGTGCTCTTGGTTAACTTCTAATTTTGCCTAGGGGATGAGGAATAGATGACATACTTACCTTAGTCATTGCTCCCTTAGCAGATGGCATGCTCCTCCACTGTCCATCGCTGTGGAATATGGATGGACCCTTGATGTCTACTTGTACAATGCAGGATTGCTGTGAAGAAGTAAAAATATGACCTTATTCATAATCCTTAACGTCCCTTTCACATGAGAGATCCAAATGGGTGCAGCAGTCCATTTTTCAACCAGACCCAATCAGACCCTCCATTTCCCTCTATGGAGCGCTGGATGTAAACAGACTTGTGTCTGTTTACATCTGGCTACCACCAGGTCAAATCCGATATGGCACAAAAAAAATGGAGGGGCTGGCTGGATTGGATCAGAGGGCAGCTGGGTGCAAATGGTTTACATCTGGCTGCCCATAGAGTAGGCTCTGCTCAACTCAGTAGGGGATTAGCAGATGGATACCCTGCTGAGCTACAACGGATCTGGCCTGTGTGAAAGGTGCCTTTTTTCAGTTTGGATAGAGTAAGGATAGAGTAAGGATAGAGTAGAGTAAGGATGGGTTATAACCCCTGTTATAACCAGGAAGTGAAAGGAAATCCCTGAAAATTAAGGGAATCATTGGAGCCCCCAGGTCACCAGAACTAGCATCCCCATTGGAAGATCATCCCTCTATTACTTTTCTGAGGACAACCCAAAATGTGGGGTTTTCTTTTACTTTCACTTTCTGACTGGCCTATGAGACTGCAGGACCCCTGATTCTCTGTCTGGACAGTGCTTTACTGCATATACACACTGATTATACTGTTTAGTAATGCTTTAAGAGTACTTGCAACAAATTGTAGAAGGTAGGCAAAATTCCAAAATCAGAAGTAGCAAGCCACTGACAAAAGGTCAGCTGCAACATGACTGGCATACTTTTTCGTGCTGCAATTAAGAGCAACTTCATTCATAAATGTCCCTCATTGTGTGCAAAATCTTACAGTTCTGTTTTAATTAGAAAGTAGCCAGAGTATAGAAAGCCTGTGCAGTACAAATACAATACACTTAAATACAGTAGGAATCAGAGGGCCCTGCTCATTAGAGCTTACAATCTAAGAGGGACGGTCAAGAGATACAAGAGGTAATAACTCTGGGAGATGTGCTGATGGAGAAAATAAATGTACAGTTGTTATGTGGGAGCCAGATAGGCTTCTCTGAAGAGATGAGTTTTCAGGGATCGTCTGAAAGTGGACAACATAGGAGAAAGTCAGACAGATTGGTGTAGAGCATTCCAGAGGATGGGAGAGGCTCTGGAGAAGTCCTGGAGGTGAGCATGGGATGAGGTGACAAGGGAGCTAGAGAGCAGGAGGTCATGGGAGGAGCGAAGAGATCGATTTGGTTGGTATTTTGAGACCAGGTTAGTGATGTAGCTGGGGGCCAGGTTGTAGGTGGCCTTAAAAGTTATTGTTAGTATCTTGAAATTAATACATTGGTTGAGTGGCAGCCATTGGAGGGATTGACATAGGGGTGTAGCAGACGCCAAGCGGTTTTTAAGGTGGATGAGCCTGGCAGCAGCGTTCATGATGGACTGAAGTGGGGAGAGACTATTTAGAGGTAAGCCAGTGATCTTTGTTGATTAATACCTGACCTCTGTAGAGGGACCACTGCTTCCACACAGAGAGCAAGGGTCCTTCTCAGCAGCATGCTGGCAGGGGACAGGCTTTTCTACTCAGATTGTGTCTGTTTTCTAAATAAAAACTGTAACACTGCCCACCTTTTGTCATAGATGTGCGCAGCCTATTGCATTAAGGTGTGCGCCCCAAAGGTTACATACATACACACACAGACACGCGCTATTATAAATAAATGTAAACAGACATTGTAAATGTATTAAAACATGGACGATGTGAGCAGAGCGGTAGATGGTGTCAGTAGTTTTTTATTTTTATCATTAGTTTTTCAATTTTTTTATAAATCCTTTTTTATAATATTTTTAATTTTTATTTTGTACAATTTTTTTTAGGAGTCCTTTTGGGGGACTTTGGTAAAATATCAGGGGTCTAAAACCTCTGTCTCCTCTCTAATTCATCTCAAATGTCAAATGACCTAGGGGAGGCTGCTTCAGGAGCACAAGTGCATGTGGTAATCCTAGCATTATGGTCAGGACCAGTCAAGTTCCTCCACCCCAAACTCGCTCATCCATGTCTTTATGGACCTTGCTTTGTGCACTGGTGTGCAGTCATGTTGGAATAGGAAGGGGCCATCCCCAAACTGTTCCCACAAAGTTGGGAGCATGGAATTGTCCAAAATGTCTTGGTATGCTGACACCTTAAGAGTTCCCTTCACTGGGACTAAGGGGCCAAGCCTAACCCCTGAACAACAACCCCACTCCATAATCCCCCCTCCACCAAATGATTTGGACCAGTGCACAAAGCAAGGTCCATAAAGACATGAATGAGTGAGTTTGGGGTGGAGGAACTTGACTGGCCTGATCTCAACCCGACTGAACACCTTTGGGGTGAATTAGAGCGGAGACTGCGAGCCAGGCCTTCTCATCCAACATCAGTGCATGGCCTCACAAATGCGCTTCTGGAAGAATAGTCAAACATTCCCATAGACACTCCTAAAACTTCCCAGTAGAGTTGAAGCTGTTATAGCTGCAAATGGTAGACCAACTCAATATTGAACCCTACGGACTAAGACAGGGATGCCATTAAAGTTCATGTGCGTGTAAAGGCAGGTGTCCTAATACTTTTGGTTATATAGTGTATTTACCAGCTCATTCCCCCACTCTCCATCCTGACACATCCCTCAAAGCTGCTGGCAGGAGAGGAGAGGAGGGAAGCCAGAAACCTTAGGGGGGAGTGGTGGTGGGACATGGGGGGCCCAGGCAGCAGGGGGAATCGGCACTGCACAAGGTGATTAGAGTGTGCCCAGATTGATGCATCTGGAATGTATGTAGCTGATTTAAACTGATTAATTATTTGAGTTGTTAATATTATTAGCAGCGCTTCAAATTAAGTAATTTTTTTTCTTTTAGGTATAGTGGTGCTTTAAAATAAATTCAATTTCAGATAAAATATTTTTCTCAAAGTAGGCGCTTGTCAGGCAATTCAGCCAATAAATCCGGTCTGACGTTAGGGATGTAGTTTTGATATGCTGTAAGTTACATGTTATCTCCGAAGCTTAACCTTGCTACAAAAAGACCAATCATTTCTAGGCACAGGGGGCACAGAAGCAAGTGTAATTGTTAATTAGTCCAATCAAACAATCTGCAGTTAAGAAGATAGGTTAATTCCGCATGAAACAGCCTCAGTCCAATAGAGCTTCCATTAGGCTGCATTTAAAAAAAAAATGAAAATGAAAGAAATGAAAACGAATTACCTTTGTGTAAAAAGTTTTTAGAAAGTAAAAATGTAGGTCAAGTGTTCTAAGCTATTAATTCATTAGTAAAAGTTTAAATATCTTACAGTGCTATAATTCAATGGAAATTTTATAATTTTTATTTACTTTTTTTAAAAAGTTAAAGAAATCAACTCAATTTAAATATATAAACACACACTATATTGCTAAAAGTATTGGGACACCAGCTTTACATGCACATGACCTCCCTCGCAGCGTTTATGGCTTCCCTCCTCTCCTCTCCTGCCAGCAGCTGTGGGGCATTTGTCAGGATGGAGAGTGGGAGAATGGGCTTGTAAATAAACTATATTACCAAAAGTATTGAGACACCTGCCATTATACACACATGGACTTTAATGGCATCCCAGTCTTAGCCCGTAGGGTTCAATATTGATTTGACCCACCCTTTACAGCTATAACAGCTTCAACTCTACTGGGAAGGTTTTCGGAGTGTCTATGGGAATGTTTGACTATTCTTCCAGAAGCGCATTTGTGAGGTCAGGCACTGATGTTGGATGAGAAGTCCTGGCTTGCAGTCTCTGCTCTAATTCACCCCAAAGGTGTTCTATTGGGTTGAGGTCAGGACTCTGCCAGTCAAGTTCCTCCACCCCAAACTCACTCATCCATGTCTTTATGGACCTGGCTTTGTGCACTGGTGCGCAGTCATGTTGGAACAGGAAGGGGCCATCCCCAAACTGATCCCAAAAAGTTGAGAGCATGAAATTGTCCAAAATGTCTTGGTATGCTGACGCCTTAAGAGTTCCCTTCACTGGAACTAAGGGGCCAAGCCCAACAATCCCTGAACAACAACCCCCCACTATAATCCCCCCTCCACCAAATGATTTGGACCAGTGCACAAAGCAAGGTCCATAAAGACAAGGAGGAGTGAGTTTGGGGTGGAGGAACTTGGCTGGCCTGCACAGTATCCTAATCTCAACTCGATAGAACATCTTTGTGATGAATTAGAGCCAAGACGGCGAGCCAAGCCTTCTTGTCCAACATCAGTGCCTGACCTCATAAATGCTCTTCTGGAAGAATGGCCAGACATTCCCATAGACACACTCCTAAACTTTGTGGACAGACTTCCCAGAAGAGCTGGGCAAACTCAATATTGAACCCTACGGACTAAGACTGGGATGCCATTTAATGTACGTGTAAAGGCAGGTGTCCCAATACTTTTGACAATATAGTGTATATATATAGAAGTGTGCAGAGGGTTTATTCAGTATTTCTAGTGTTTCAAAGCTACTAGGATCTGAGTACATGTATATCTTGTTTGTGTTGGAATTCATATCAGTTGCCAGACCTAAACCTAGTGGCTCTCCCCCACTTTGGGTCTGTTTGCCCCATGTTGGTATTGTGTCCACTGTAGCATTTGCTTTGGCAGAGCAGAGTAGGACTTGTCAGGAGGGATTACTTTGATGCAGTTGACCTGCTGAAACATGTATTGCAATATGTGTGAACAAAAAAATCCCTGTTTTTTAATTGCAAAGTTTGCTAAAAAGAGTATATAGCAGTGTGCAGAGGGTTTATCCAGTATTTCTAGGTACTCTTTAACGGTACAAGCAATTGTCAACATAGGTAATGACATGTCAGCGAGCATGTAAGCATGAAATCTGGGAATCAGACTTCATTATGTGCAAGCTGTTAGCACCAGGAGTGACATTGCCCTTTCATTTGTGATTTCCTAAATCAGTTGATATTCTTTCTGTAATACTTCATGTCTCCTTTTGTTCGGCAGAATGCTTTGCAGCATGCTTTTCAGGGCTTATTGGCCATCAATAAGAATCGGTTTATTAAATTATGAGCCCTTGACCGGATCCCACTCTGAGCATTTTTCATGGAGATGGCTGGGATGTCATCGCAAAGTTGGCACGGTAGGGTGACAAATTACCTGCCGCAGATGTGCAAAAATATAACGACGTAGCTTAACCCACTTGTTGTGTGCGACAGATAGAGGCATAACAAATGTTTGCCAGCTTTCCATGTAGAGAAATCTCTCAGCTTTATCTCAGTACAGTGAGTTCAAGATCGCATAATACCCAGGTAGGCTGTGTACAATAACCAGGTTGCAAGCTTGTAAACATGGAAATGAAAGTGGACCTATCAGTAACTTTACATGTCTGCATGACTAAAATTTATGACATTTCAAAATGTACTAAAACAATATAATTTTTCCGAAAAATATTACCTTTATGGTCCAAGTGCAACCAAAATAAAAACAGAAAAATCAGCACAAGTGGCATAACTTACAGTAAATAGGATGTGCCCCTTGTGCTAATGCCTCTTCTTTTAAATTAAATCTTCCTCTGCCTTGCCCCCCACCACCATAATCTTAATAATAAATCAAAACTGAAGTATGGGATTTTTTTTTAAAGAATTATACTTACCTAGGTGGGTGCAACATCGGTCTGATCTGCATCTGAGAGCCGAGCAGTCAAACACCACTGGCTGCTCGGTTCTCAGAGCTCTGTGAGCAAAAAGCTGCTGGCTGGGCAGTGGAGGGGGCGGGAGCGGTTGGCTCGGGCTCTCAGGGGCTCGCTGAGGCTGAGCCAGGTGCCGGTCCAAGGTTCTGGGCAGATCCAGACCATATGGTCACGATCTTTCCCCAGCCTGGACCAGCTCTGTGACATCAGCCGACAACGGGCTTCAGCCCACTGTCTGCTGAAAACGAGTCACTGGAGTGCAGAACGAACTGCACTCCTGTGATCTACAGGAGAAGTACAGCCAAACAAACTTTCCCTGTACTTCTCCTTTAACAAAATTCATCAACCTGACTATGCCCACCCTTTACACCCAGTTCCTCCATTCATAGAAGCCATACTACAGCTTCTATGAATGAAAGGTGACCTATGAATGAAGGAGGTGGACCTTTTAATCATCCACCTGTCTTCCATTCATAAGTCGCTTTCCATTCATAGAAGCAGGGAGGAGCAGGGACCAAACGGGGAAGCATCAGGCCATGCCACCCAGGGTAGATAACCAAAAGAGAGCATCCTGCTCCTGGCGCACATGTGCCAGCCCAAGATGGAACACCAATAGCAGTAACATGAAAAAATCCGGAATATTGCTGCATTCCTTGGTATCTTTATTGAAGCATTAAAATTACATCACAGGTATGACAGGAACATAAAGGTAACGCATTTCATGCTAAAGTCAGCACTTACTCAAACCTCATATACACATACATTGCATGAAATATATACGGTATATGCATGATTCAAGTGAGCATGGTTTGACAATTAACCAATAAATCAATTAGAAATGCACTCCCACTACACTAATGGGGGCCTATGCTCCTTGCCTTCCCATACTAGCATGTCATATAGCGCATAAGTGAAAAAAACAAAAAAATCACAAACAAAACAAGCCACACAAATCTCCTCCAACCCGTCACCCACCAACACAGATCCAGCAGCCACTGCTGGATGGCCGTGCGGGAGAGCACAGGGAAGGAGACAGTCACACCAATAGCCCCTGGTGGACACCAACGGTAACACATACAAAAAGATGTCCAGGTAAGTACATTAAAAAAAAAACACAGAATGAATGCAGCAAGTGCAGAAAACTCAACATTTAAATGGTTGCTACTGACAGCAGGGAAAATAAATAGCAATATAAGCCACAATAAATAGTTGAACAAAAGGGAAGAATAAATTGTGTAAAATAATCAAAGGTCCAGAGCAAAAAAAAAAAAGGCAATGAGCATGCATGACTAGGTGAAAAGTAATCTTGACAAGGGTAAGATTGGGGAATGGAATTCAAATCCTCTTACCTGATTGGTGGACATGCAGGTCTAGGAGGAGTTTAGGAAAGGACAGGAAGGGGTGGAGACCTGGAAAATCAGTCAGCTTTGACTGATGGAGAAGAAACTTAGCCATCCACTACCTATGTTTGCAATGGTTCATTGTTTGGAAGGCACAATAACCTGACAGTGAGGGTCTTTGGAGGCGTTAAAAACATCAGTGCTAGAATATGCTGGGGACTCATTTTCAGTATGGTGTCTTTGAGCGCATTCTCATTAATAGTGGGTTAGCTGGGAATTTGGAACACAGAGGTTACTGCAGCTAGCTGGGATATTGTCCTCAAGATGGGGTGTTGCAACTGGGGACCTATCATAATAAAGTGGTTCCGCAGAAACAAGATCCTTATAAGATCTGCAACCTTTAACATGTTTCTGGTTTAAAGGAATGTTTTGATACTCTGGTTAAATATAAAAGGCTGCCATGGCTATTTTCTTTTCAATGTTTTTATTGAGTTTCAAGAGCATTACAAGAGTCAACATACTAACACAATAATTATAGGTTCGTAGAGCTGAGCTAGGTACAAACAACACACCCAAAACAGGGGTGAAATAACAGAGTCCCGCCATGGCCATTTTCACTCAAAATTCAAAATGTTGTGTGGACTGATTATTGGCGGGTATGTCATGAGAGTCGGTTGGCATGACCTAGAAGGTTATTGGTAAGTGGTTGGAGATATCTCTTCTACCTTATTCATGACATATACCTTTTTTTTTAAACTTTGGTTTTTATTAAATTTTCTCAGAAAGATTAACAACAGTGAATTACAGTAAGATGATTGATCCTACAAGTCAACAGTTTGTTGTTATCGGGAGAACATAAGTAAGATGTACATTGAGTTGTTGAGTACAAACAGAGAAATACAAGGTAGAGTATGATGCATGAAGTTGAGCTACACCCTCTGCCACCCCGACAGGGAACAAACTGTGGCGAGGGGAGGGGCACAACCTCCATGTGTTCACAAGAATAAACATTTCAGCGAATAGTAACAACGTTAGCAGGGAAGTCAGGAAGGCAGGTTGAGGGGTACTGACACCTGTGGTATGAGGCTGTATTGTTAGGGGTTGATGGGTGTGGACACTTTGCTACTGCTGGAGAGTTGATGCGTAGATTATAGGCTGGGGCGGTGGGTAGGTTAGTGGAGCTCATATGGGGTGTGAGCAACCGTGTCCAAATTTTTAGTAGGTTCATTGAGAAGTGAGGATGCTTCTTTGGTCTGAGGACCATTTTTCCCAGGCTCTGTGGAAGGATTGCATGGACATGTTGGCCTTAGCAAATGAGTATTCCATTTGATATTGTAATTTCAGTAGGTGAATGACTTCCAGTAGTTGAGGAGGCTGGGGCGATTTCCATTTTTTCGCTAATGCAAGCCGTGCTGCAATTAAAATGTGAGTCGCTAGGGTTTGTAGGTGTCTGGGCCATGAAGGGACCGAGAGGCCTAAAAGTAAATCCAGTGGTGACATGGGTATGGGGGAGTCACACAAGGTGGCAATTTAGTTTGTTATGTCCTGCCAGTAGGGTCTGATGTGTGAGCAGTCCCACCATATATGTCTCAAGGTTCCGTTGAGGTCGCAACCTCTCCAGCATTTGGATGAGGTGGAAGGGAAAATTGCTGCTAATCTGGTTGGTGTAAAGTACCACCTGTGAAACAGTTTCTGCAAGGATTCCCAATGTGTGATACAGTGAGATAAACGCCGTGGGGCATTTAGGGCCCTTTGCCATTGCTCGAGTAATGGTGGGTTATCTGTGAGGGTGGCCCAATCCTTAATGGAGAGAGAGAGTAGATCCGGGGAAGGGGAGGTGAGTAATTTATACATACAGGATATCCCTTTTGATGAGGTATGCTTAGCGTTGTAGAATCTTAGGAGTTTTAGAGATGTGGAGTCCGTAGATGACCATTGTATCTTAGATAGTAGGGATCTAATTCGTAGATAGAAGAAGAAAGTTTTTTGAGGTATATTATATTTCTGCTTTAGTTCCAAGAAGGAGTGTATTCCTGAGGGTAGCAGGAGCGTGTCCAGGTTTGAGATGCCAGCCTTAATCCATTCTGTGAGAGTAGATCTGGTGATATAAGTTGCATCGTTTCAGTAGGGATGAGTGCTAAGGAATCCCTGGAAAGTCCCTTGTTGCTTTGTATGATTGCCACCAGTACCTGTAGAGAGGCATTTATAGTATCCAGTGAATAGTGCGTAGGTTTAGGGTTAAGAAGGGTGGCAGCCAGAGCAAGTTTTGGGTCTTTCGAGAGTGTGGTGGCTTCTATTTGTTTCCAGGTTGTGGAGTTGTTCGATAACCACCAGGTCTTCAGCTGGTCTAGGATTGTCGCTCGGTAGTACGCTTGTATGTTGGGTGCGCCTAGGCCTCCCTGTTGGACAGGTGTCAAGAGTACTGATCTGTGTATTCTAGGCCGTTTCTGCTGCCAGATGAAATTGTTGATAATTTTTTGCAGTTTACTCAATCTTGTTTGCAGGAAGGGCAGAGGGAGCGTGCGGAATAAATATAAAATATTCAGTAGTAGATACATTTTGACTAGTGCGATTCTAGCTGCCTAGGAGGGGGTTATGTGGTTTATTTCTTTGGAGTGTCGCAAGAGTTTACCTACAAGGTCATCGTAATTTATTTTGTAATAGAGCTTGGCTGGGAAACTTCAGCCAAATCCCCAAATATGGAATGGAGGCGTTAGGGGCCCAGGCAAATGGGGAGGTGGCAGAGATATATTTGGTAGTTTGTGGGTCCAGGCCTAAATTCAGCATGAGGGATTTGTTGTGGTTTACTATCGAGAGATTGCACTGAAGGAGTCTAGTAAGTGTTGGACTGCGGGAAGGAATGTCATTGGGTTGGTCATAGCTATAATGACATCGTCAGCGTATAGGCCGATTTTGTGTTCAACTTCCCCGACCATAATTCCTGTAATTGCAGGGGTGGATCTGATAGCCTGTGCTAATTGTTCCATGATCAGTGCAAATATTATGGGGGAGAGCGGACAACCCTTTCTTGTGCAATTAATAATCAGAAATGAGTCGGATGCGACACCCGAGGTCCACACAAGTGCATTTGGTTTAGTGTAAAGGCCTAGTATAGCTGTTAAAAATTTACCTGATATTCCGAACTTACGGAGTGTCGCTTCCATGTACGGCCAGTAAACCCTGTCGAACGCCTTCTCTGCGTCCAATGATAGGAAGAGAGAAGGCGCTCGAGTATGCTCCACCCATTGTATGAGGTCTACGAAGCGTCTTGTTCCATCTGCTGCCTGCCTGCCTGGCACAAAGCCCACCTGGTCTGGGTGGATGATTTGAGGGATGACAGAGGAGAGGTGCTGTGCCAGGAGTTTGGCATACAGTTTGGTGCCAGTGTTGAGCAGTGAGATAGGTCGATAGTTAGGGGGGTTGTCTGGCGCTTTCCCAGGTTTGGGTATGGTGACTATTAATGCCTCTAAAGACTCTTTAGGGATGTTACCTGTTGATGTTAGTTGGTTGAAGGTGTCACATAAGTGGGGGGTTAGGAGTGTGGCAAATTTTTTGTAGTATTCATTTGGGAGGCCATCTGGGCCGGGTGCTTTGTGAAGGGGGAGTTGCTTGATAACTTTTAGTATCTCCCGAGGGGTGAAGGGCTCCATTAAGGCTGCTAGTTGGTCAGGAGAAATTGTGGGGAGGTGAATTGAGGACAAGAATTCAGCAATGTCCTCTGGTTTTGGTGGGGTCATGAAATCCGTCTCTTCTAGATTGTATAGGTTTGCATTGAATCTGCTAAATTCATTGGCAATGTCAAGGGGGTTGCTTATGCGTTTGCCCTGAGGGGTTGTGAGAAAGGGGATTTTTTTATTGGAGAGTTATTGTTTAATTTGTTTGACATATACCTTTTTATATCAGATTAACAAAGCAACAATTATATCTAGTGAAAGCAAAAACCTTTATATATCCCATATATCTTTTTATATATATATATATACAGTAATATGATATAATATAATATGTAAAAGTACATCCCATTAAGCTATTCCAGCTATACAATGCCACATACACTATCACAGATGCTGTGACAACATGCAAAACCCTATATATTATAAACAAAACAATTTAAAGGAAAGTTGTAATGCTTAGGGTTTCATTGAGGCCAGCTGACCCTAAGTTGATGCATTGATTTTTTAGCATGCACTTATCAAAATTATGTTGTACCTCCCCTGGGGTCTTCATGAACTCTACCAAGAGCCATAAATGCAACACATGTTGTGTCCTACTTATGTTGAAGCCCAACATATCTACTAACTGGAGTTGTGAACTTACCATTAATGGCATAATATGCATGGTCCTGCATTTTTTTTTTTTGAACTCTCTCTTAGTTTTGTTCCAGCAGAAATCACCACAGCTGCAGGTCATAAGATATACGATCTCAACTGTGTCACAGTCTACCTGGTGCCTCAGAGTAGCTGGTACTCCATTAGGCAGTGCTCGTATTGTCCTATCATTTATCCGAGAGCATTGAGGGCATTGTTGGCATTTAAATGTGCCCTTCAAACTACATACTTCACCTTAATTGGTACCAGCATAATGACTTATGGTTATCTTATCCTGCATAGAAGTACACCTCCTGTAAACATTTTCTGGATATAGTTTAATATATTTTCCAATAATTTTGTCATTACTAATGATATACCAATATTTTTGTACAGCTTTACAGACCTTCTGATGTTGTTGGACAAATCTTGTTCTAAGTTTCACCGTCTCATTCCCACCCTTTATTTAAAATTAAAATTGTTCTAGTTTTTGCACATGCCAGTTGATAAGCACATTTAAGCAGTCATGGGCCTCCTGAAACAAGTGCCTAGACTGAGAGAATGCCATCAATCTGCTTCAGGCAGGAGGATGCTTTTCCTCAGTCTCTTCCTCGATGGTGATCAGACTGTACATTGTAAATTCGTAAGAATATAAAAGATTAGAGGCTACAGCAGGGTTAGCTCTATGTTAAACATTTGGGAACACAGGCACCAGGAAGAGGACGCTGAAGCTGAGTGATACCTGGATAAAAATTGTGCCATTTTTGTGTAGATAAATTCAGATGAATGTATTGCCAGGGGTAGTATTGTGAACTCTGTGAGACTTAATAAATAGCTGATGTATTTATAATGGTTGTAAAGGATGTGGCGGTCTGTGGGGAAGGCTTATCTGGAAGCCTCCAGATATCCAACCTCCCATACCCTCTTCCCTTCCCTGGCCAATGAATATTGCTATTCATTCACAAAAAATGTGAAAAGCAAACACACACAATGAAGAAAAGATAAGCAATGTTCATCAATGCAGGTCTGTGTTAATCATGATGAGCCACCTCCCAACGATGTTGACCCACCAACCAGAAGATCCACAGCTCAGTGATGTTCACTCATCGCTCCCATCTCAGATGACTGATCACTGGCAGCTGTTTTATGCGAATAAAACAGCCAGGGAAACTGGGTGGTATGATTGACAAAAAATCAATTTTTCCATTTTGAGGCAGTAGTGCTACTTCCACAAATTGACAGACTTCCGGACGATGTTTGCTTGTTTGTTTACAGATATCAGCCAGGGGTTCAGGCAGTCACACTGGGCAAATATGAACTCATGTTCAACCTGAACATGAAGCTCATCCCTATTACAGAGGAATAAACAGCACAGTGAGTAGTTAGCACTTACACCTGGTAGCTGTAGGGTCACTGGTTTGAATACAAACCATGGCACTACCTGCTAGGAAATCTTATGTTCTCCCTGTGTCTGCGTGGGTTTCCTCCAGGTACTCCGGTTTCCACCCACACTTAAAAGATATGCTGGTAAGTTTATTGTCTTCTGTCTAAATTGGCCTTAGTATGTGAATATATGAATGTGAGTTAGGGACCTTAGATTGATTAAGCTCCTTGAGGGCAGGGACCGATGTGAATGTACAATATATATGTAAAGTGCTGTGTAAATTGCTGGTGCTGTATAAATAATAAATTCATTTTTTTTAAAGGGTTGATATTCCCAAGACGGACATTTTAGCTATGGGTGTTTACTGATAGCTAGGCTAGATGTTCTTACATCTCAAAGACTTTGGTGGTTAGGTCTTCCCGAAGATTGTTTTATTACCCCTGCTGCTGCTTATAGTGGTCATTGTTTGGGATTGGAAGAGTACATTTAGGTGCAGAGACCTAGAACTGATCATGTGACCATAATTGACAGATCCTCCCACTTAGTGTGCAGGAACTGAATCAGGGCCGGCTCTACCACTAGGCGGAGTAGGCGGCCGCTTAGGGCGTACTGCCACCTAGGGCGCTTGGCCACTGTTGATTTTTCACTGGCTGCCCTGCATTGATTCATGTAAAAACTGACACCGTCTGACTGAGATAATGAGGTTGTATTATCACAAGCCATTTGCAAATGTATATAGAAATAGTGACTGATCTGACATACCCCCCCCCCCCCCACCGCCCCCACCCCCCCTGTGAAACCGATGGGCACAGTTTGATGGGCACAGTTGAAGCTGTATTTGGTGGGCACATGAGAAGCTGTATTTGATGGCCACAGGTGAGGTGGTATTGATTGGCGCTGGTGAAGCTTCATTTGATTGGCGCTAATCAGGCTGGGCAGGGGAAAAGGGGTAGAGTCAGAGGTGGAGCCAAAGGGAGGGGGGGGGCGACAAAATGAGGTTTTGCCTAGGGTGTCAAAAATCCTAGCACCAGCCCTGAACTGAATGGAATGCATGAGCCAGTTTCAACAGAACATCAGCATGGGTGTTATTTCATTTTTGGGTTTCTTCTGTTCATTTATTTGCCAGTCTGGGCTGGCTGCTTCTTCCCACCTGGTATAGATATATTTAGGGGTTGGAGCAGCCAGAGGGGAGTGGATTGGGAAGTTGGGCCAACGACTGCAGCAACATATGAGGTATACAGGTAACCCTTTGGTGTAGGGAAGGCTAAGTCATCCTTAGTGGCATAGCAATAGGAGAGAACATTCTGCAAAGGGACAATTGCAAGCACCTGACTGATGGTGAAGTATGAGTGATGGAGAACTTGCTCTTTAGAATATTTAGCTTTCTGACAATTCTTTGTACTTTGTACAATTCATAATAGAAGCAAAATGTGACGAAAAGCAATATCTGACTGGACATTCCATAATTGTATGTGGTGCTGGGTAGTATTAAGAATAAGAGCATTTTACCTTAAAAAAATACCTTGGTACATTTACTAACACCCCATCTCAAAACACCTGCTTTCCCTTATCGCTGCCACTGGTAGTGAGCCATTTCCCAAATTTGCTGGTTGCTGATGAGAGGTGAAGGTAGAAGAGGGATTGGCTTCTGCAGCTTATGTCAGAAGCAAAAAGGAGGGAGCAGGGGCGTGGCTTATTGGGTGCTGTGTGTTTGAATGGATGCACACAGTCCCACTCACATGCAGATGTCTTATCACTAGCTAGCAAACTGGAGAGGCAGAAGTGAGCTGAGCTGTCGGCTGCAAATGGATCGTAGAAGTGCAGAATGAACTGCACTCCTGTGATCCCCAAGAGAACTATAGCCAAAAAAAAATGGCTATACTTCTCCTTTGACTTCATCCTTCTCCTAATACCTTCAATTTAAAAAAATATATATAGGGGTTAATATCACTTTAAGGGTCTGTGCACCCTTGTGGAGTCTTCTACCAGTGAGGGCTGGAGTAGCAGGTGCCTGTCCTGGAACCCTTTCAGGGAAATGTTGAGGATTCCAATCCTGGCCTTGATCTATAGCAAGAGTGAGGGACTGTACTTTGGATGTCATGGGCACCACTATGTCTCTGTAAGCATATGGGGGAACCACAGAAAACATCCTACAGACTGTGCATGATGTTCTGAGGGAAGGTAGTACCCAGGAACTGGTCCATACTTTATTTTTTTTAAGATTCTTTTTATTGAGTGAACTGGTCCTTGCCTAAATACTACAAATGAAGAAGTGAGTTAAGTGAGAAACATGGTTGTGCTGCTAGGCATTGGACCATGATTATATTGAAAGCAACCAAGAGAAGCATAACCAAAAAACTGTGGCTATTCTTCTCCTTTAACTTTGATACCTTCAATTTTAAAAGTATAGGGGTAAATATCACTTTAAGGGTGTGTGCTCCCTTGTGGTGCATTCTACCAGTGAGGGATGAAGTAGCAGGTGTCTGTCCTGCAACTCTTTGAGGGAAATGTTGAGCATTCCAATCCTGACCTTGGTCTATAGCAAGCATGAGGGATTTTACTTCAGATGTAATGGGCACCACTAAGTCTCTTTAAGTATACGGGGGAACCACACAAAAAATCCTACAGACTGTGCAGGATGT
Source organism: Glandirana rugosa (assembly GCA_018402905.1). Classification (NCBI taxonomy): domain Eukaryota; kingdom Metazoa; phylum Chordata; class Amphibia; order Anura; family Ranidae; genus Glandirana; species Glandirana rugosa. Next base: position 890,719 of record BLSH010416462.1, on the reverse strand, counting down.
TCTGAGAGAAGGTAGTACCCAGGAACTGGTCCCTACTTAAATACCACAAGTGAAGTGAATTAAGTGAGAAAAGTGGTTGTGCTACTAGGCCTTGGGCTAACATGATGATATCAAAAGCAACCAAGATGATTGCAAAACCAAGCCTTTCTGTCCTGTTAAAAGTAGGTAAAATTCTATAGTTTAGTCAACTAAAATGCTTACAACGCGCATATTTGACCTGGGAAAGGTTGTATTTTGGTTAATAAAAGCAGAGCTAGAATTTAAAATGGAGCTGAGTGTATCACATAAGGAATAAGAAAATGAAAGCAGAGCACTATAGCATGACTGCAGTAATATGATAATTGCATTTAATACACAGAATATTACTATCATTGATGGTAATATGTAGGAGAATAATACATGAGCTCTGTGCCTTGCATGTGCGGTGATGTTTACTGTTTTTGTTTCTAGAGATACGAGGCTGCGGAATTTCAAATAGTTTCAGAAATATTAATGTGAGTCGGCAGCAGGAATGAGCTTTCTAACACCGTAGCACTTTACACGTATACCGGCCGTGCTCTGTATTATGTATGCCCCAAATGAGAGCTCACACTCTATATCTAGAGCCATCTGGTGTGCAAGCTTAACTGTTGCCAGCTGAAATGCAGATTCATTCCAACGTCAGGGCTGTGTTGTCTGGGTAGCCGTACGGGTATGTCATGAGACTTGGCACACATCCTGCCATCCTCGTTTGCATAGACTGTTCAAATGTTTCTCTAAAGCAGACATTGGTTTCATGTAAAGAAACACTATCTATCTATCTATCTATCTATCTATCTATCTATCTATCTATCTATCTATCTTTCATTTGGAAAATTTATAGATAGGCAACTAATATCCTCATAGTAATCAATGGCTCCAAATTATTAACTACTGTAGTAGGAAACAGACACATAAAGATACACTCATCATCTTTCCAAATCATTGTTATGCTTATTTGATGCAACTGAAATTTTTATACACATGATTACGTAAGTATCACATTAATATTACAATAGTACTTTGAGGTTTCTTTCACATGGGGCAGACTCAGATTAGATCAGTAGGGAATCTGTCCGCTGATTCCCTGCTGATCAGAGCAGAGCGGCGGCTGACAGGTCCGTGTCCGCTCAGTTTCAGGACCCTAGTACCCTGGGACCTCTCCTCGGGCCTACCCCAGGTGGGTGGGTTAGGGGGCAGTTCAGGTAGGTGGGTATCCAGTGACAGGGCAGGTAGCTTAGCAGGGTGGGGTGGTGGGTTGGTGGAGACACGGGGATATGGGAGGGACGGTTCGGGGCACTGTCATGCTGATTTTTGTATTCAATAAATGTAGTTGACTTGGATGGAGCAGTTCTGTTTTTTATTTTTTCAGTTTTTGTTGCAGTTTCTGTAGAGCGGACATGGACAGAGCCCACTCTGCTCTATGGGTGGCAGGGAGTAAATATACTCCGCTCTCCGTTTACATTTCGCTGACCTCTGAAACTATCCACCTAGACCGAGGAAGACCAATTTCCTTTTGTTTTTTTTGTAGACCAGATCATATTGGAGGTAGGTGGGTATAAACTGACACAAGTCTGTTTAGATCTGCCAGTCCGTAGGGGTGAAAGGACCATCCAATCAGGGCTGCCTGAAGAACTGACAGGCGGACCTGATCGGACCCTTCATGTGAAAGCTGCATTAAGGTAATAAGGGGCGTAACACAAGCAGGCTAATTTCTCATCAGGACTCAAAAGAATGTGAATACTTAATCAAAACATTATTAGTGCCGTGCGCATAAAGAGTCCATTGTGCAACATCTAAGCAAAGCATACAAAATGGAATACAGTTTTATACAGCATTTACAAGATCCTTCCTTCCTTCCTCCCTTAATTTAGGAGATTTTGCGGTTGGTGGTTATATTTAGAAAGATGTTTTCCTGTAAACATGCAGCACAAGCAATACTGACTAACAGGCCCGGATCTAGTAGGCTGCATCTCCAGGTCCCTGAGAAGGCATCCACTGATCCATAAGCCAGTCTGATGGGGATACTGATGTAAATGGGCACTCTGATGGAAGCATTGATGTAAAAAAAAACAAACTCTGATGAGGACAGTCTATGCAAAAGGGCACTCTAATGAGGAGAGTCAATTTAAGGGGACGCCCATACTGTCCGGAGAAGTCTGGCCGGCCAGAAGTGTTTTTTATGGAAGAATTGTGGCCAGAAAGTCAAACCTCCGATGGGGAAACAAGGCTAATAGACTCAACTATACACACAAACATAAGAACTGGGGTGCAGGACATGGCAGCAGGTAGTATGGACTGATGAGTCAAAATGTGAAATAATTGGCTTTAGAGGGAGGCAGTTTGTTCACGAAGGGCTGGAAAGCGATACAATAATGAGTGTCTGAAGGCAACAGTGAAGCATGGTGGAGGTTCCTTGCAAGTTTGGGGCTGCATTTCTGCAAATGGATTTGGAGATTAGGTCAGGATCAATGGTGTCTTCAATAATGAGAAATACAGGCAGATCCATCATACCATACCATTATTGAGGCACGTGACTGGCCCGATTTTAATCTGCAGCAGGACAACAACCCCAAACATACTGCCAATGTCATTAAGATCTATCTTCAACGTAAAGAAGAACAAGGAGACCTGGAAGTGATGGTTTGGCCCCCACAGAGCCCTGATCTCAATATCATAGGGTCTGTCAGGTATTACATGAAGAGACAGAAAGCTTTGAGGCAGCCTACATCCACAAAAGATCTGTGGTTAGCGCTTTAAAATGTTTGGAACAACCTACCTGCCGAGTTCCTTCAAAAACTGTGTGTAAATGTACCTAGAAGTATTGATACTGTTTTGAAGGCAAAGGGTGGTCACACCAAGTAATTATTTGATTTGGATTTCTCTTCTGTACATTTACTTTCCATTTTGTTAATTGATAAAAATAAACTATTAACACATCTATTTCTGAAAGCATTCTTCATTTGCAATGTTTTTTCACACCTGTCTAAAACATTTGCACATTTGTGTGTGTACTATATATACAGTATCTCACAAAAGTGAGTACATCCCATACACTTTTCTGAATATTTTTTAGTTTCAAAAGAGTATATTAGGATTTACAACAAATAACATAACATGTAGGTTTACATCTGAGTCTTTTGAGCACTGTCAAGCAAGTTTTGTAAATCCGGAAACAGTGAGCAGAGCAAAAGCACAAAATACTCTGCTAACATTGATTGGAAACTAACAGAAAGATGAATAAGATTAGCTTACCCCCAAAGATGGGGTCACTGCTAGATTCGATGGGCCCCAAGTACTACAATTTAGCAGAGCGCGGGGACAGGAAGGGGATGCCCCCAGACCCTCCAGCACCCCAGAAGGGAACAAGCTGTGCCGGAGATGGTGGCTCCCCCCCTCTACCCGAGACTACTCTGGGCTGGCCACCTGTACTATAGCAACCACCGAGTAAAGCAAGTTTAAAATCTGTTTGACTAGCTATATCAGAAATGCCCCATCGCCTGGGGCTAGTACCATATTTCTTGCTTGGATCTGTGCAGTAGAACAAAAATAGCAGGAGGAAGGGATAGAGAAGGAACAGGAAAGAAGGGGAGACTAAAGAAAAGAGGTAGGGAAAAGTGTTCAGCCAACTAGATAAAAGCTGAGGGGAGTTTAGGTAGCTGGGATGCCGGGGATGAAAGAAATTCCCACACGAGTCGCCCAAGGCTCCCAGATCACTTCAAATTTGTGTACTTTATCAGATAAGATGCTGGCCAGTTTTTCCTGGGCCATCAGCCATGATATTTTGTGAGTGGCTGCTCTCAGGGACACACGCTGTTTCTTCCATGCCCTCGCAATGGTGATCTTGGCCCCCAGAAGAATATGATGGAGCAGTTTCTGGGTGTGCTTGGGAATTTTTGGAATGTGTTCATTAAGTAAAGAAATTGTAGGGAATCTTGGTAGTTGATGGCCTGTGACCTTTTTAATTAGACTAAATATTTTGGACCAGAATGGTCGTATCCTAGGGCATCCCCACCAAACATGGGCCATAGTGCCCGTGAGCTGGCAGCCTCTGATGCCGTTGGGTAGAGCCTCGAGAGTTTAGCTGGAGTGAGGTACCGCATCGAGAGGACTTTAAGGCTGGGTTCTGAGATTGTCGTGTTCAAGATACCTTTAAAAGATTTGAAAAAGGCGTTCTGCCATGTGTCTAGATCCCACTGAAATTGAAGTTCAGATTCCCAGGCTGTCATATAGGTTGATTTAACTGCAGCGAGAGCAAGAGCCCTATAGATTATCGAGATGCCACCCTTTTGTTCAACTGGCTGACCACACCACAGTTCATATGTCGTGAAACTAGGGGGGAGCGGCTTTTCTCTCCATATTTTGTAGGAAATTGGAGATTTGGCTAAATCTGAATCTTTCCGAATCTGGCATATCGAGCTTACTCACACAATAGCTTAATGTGATGGGGCCTGTGGAGGTGTAAAAGTGTCCTATTCTGAAAAGTCCTTTGTTTAGCCACCATTGGAAGGCTTTAATATTCAACCCTGGTTGGAAATCTGGATTGTGGAACAAGTGCGCTAGAGGCTTTCTATCTGCACCCAATCTGGCCTCTCAAATCTAATGTAAACTAGTGAAAGTTGCGCCAGCCTGGCTGCCAGGTAATACTTATGGAGGTGCGTTAGACCCAGGCCTCCCCTTCATCTATGTTGAAACAGTACTTTTTGTTGAATCCTGAACCCCCCCAGGTAAATTTGAGGATTTTGCTTTGCATAGAGGAGAGGTGGTCTCTTCTTATTGGGATGGGAAGTGAATGAAAAAGGTAGAGAAGTCTAGGCAATAAGGTCATTTTTACCGAGTTTATTCTCCCTAACCAAGATATTTCCAGCTTTGACCAAAGTTTGAGGTCAGCCTCTAGTTTACGATACATTGGCGGATAGTTGTTCACATATAGAGAGTCGATTTTAGATGTGAGATTGATGCCTAGATATCGGATGGAGGATTCACTCCACTCAAATTTAAAGTAATTTCTGAGCGTTGTGATTATTTTGGGTGGGAAGGAAACGTTAAGTACTTGGGATTTAGCGTAATTTACCTGTAGACCCGAAACTTTGGCAAAGTTATCTAGTAGATGACATAGGTTTGGGAGGGAATTTATCAGAGAGGTGATGAACAGGAGGATATCATCCGCAAAGAGCCCACATTTATGTTCCTTGTGGCCACATGAGACTCCTTTTATGTTAGGGTTACCTCTTAATGAAATGGCTAGAGTCTCTATCACAATAGCGAAGATTAAAGGGGAGAGGGGGCAGCCCTGTCTGGTGTCTTTTTTGACAGGGATAGGCTTGGAGAAGAAGCCCTGAAGCTTTATCAGGGCTTGTGGGTGAGAGTAAAGTGCATGTATAAGACCCAATAACCTCGGTCCAAACCCCCAGAGCTCCAAAAGGGAGAACAGATAGGGCCAGGATACTGAATCGAATGCCTTTCAGAGGTCTAGGGAGAGTATCATACCTTTTTGTTTGGGTCCCCCTGGGCCAATTAGTTTGGAGTATGGAGACCATATTGATAACCCTTCTGATCTAGTCTGGGCCCTGTCTACCTACTTGGTCTTTATGGATGTAAGAGCCAATGAACGATGCAAGGCGATTGGCAAGAATCTTAGTGAGGATTTTCAGGTCGTTATTTATTAGAGAAATTGGGCGATAGTTCTTTACTTCCTCCGGGTTTTTCTTGGGCTTGAGAATCACTGTTATAAATGCTGTGTTTAGATGGGTTTCTAAAGGGTCCCCCTTTGTTTTGGCGTTGAAAAGCCTTGCTAAGTGAGGCGCTAAGGTGCTGGCGAATGCCTTATAGTAAGGGACTGAGAGGCCGTCTGGCCGGGGGACTGGAGTGTCACCAAAGAATCTATTAATATTCTCCATGTTCTCGAGGAGGGGGGGCTGTAAAGTTTTGCGTAGAAATTCTTAAAGGCCTCTAGAACTTTTACTGGGTTGGCTGTGGGGGGGCTAGATCCTTATTTTTGGCATGGAGAGGTGTTTAATGTGAGGGGTTAGTTTTCTGGTCAGTAAGGGACCCATCTTATTCTCCTGTGTATAGTATTTGTTTTTGCTCCAGCGGATGCTTTTATCCGCTTTCGTTGTAAGGGCTAGGTTAAGTTCTAAACGTGCTTTATCTAATTGGTCCCGATTGAGCGATGAGGGGTCCTTTTTGTGGTCTGCCTTTAATCGAAGGAAGGTTTCCTCTAACTTCTCAAGAGTAGCCCTTCTCTCCTTTTTGTTTAGGGGCACAATGTGTATGATCGTTCCTCTTATAAAGGCTTTGTGGGCAGCCCATACGGTCTCTGCAGGGGCGCTGTCTATGTTATTAAGTAGAAAATATTACTTTCAACTTTTGTTGATTTCCACCACTCGGTCGATTTCCACCACTCATTGAGAGTTGTGGGGATTGGAATAGTGCGTGTAATCCCGTGACGAGGGGTTTAATTCCCTCCATACCTCTACTAAGTTGCAAGAATGGAGGAATTTGGCAATTCATAGGCTGACCTTAGTTGGGCGTAGGAATTGCTGTCCCAGAGGCCTTGTCTTGTCCAGGCTCTGATCAAAGGCGACATTTGAGTCGCCTCCTAAGATGACTGTGCCTTCCAAATGGGGGGACAGAGATTCAAGTAACTGTTGAAAAAAAATGGGGTTGTCCCTTATTGGGGGTATAGTACTAGATCGGGGAGAAGATTTGACCTTCTATGGTTCCCTTCACTAGAATGAAGATACCCTCAGGGTCTCTCAGTTCGGAGATCCACGAGAAATTACACGTTTTAGCCAACAAAATCACGACGCCTTTAGTTTTGTTCACCGCATTGATCAGGTAGAAGTGCGGATAATGGAGATGAAGAAATTTAGGGTTGTAATGTGCAGGGAAATGTGTTTCCTGGAGCTATGCCCTGTGGGAGACTGCAGCCCGTGGAAGGGGGATTCTATGCCCAGGGACTGGGAAAGGCTGGCCAGCTTGGAAAGTCGAGGAGACTAAGGGAGCCAGTGAGTCCAGATGGCTTGGAGGAATCAAGTTTGTTTGGAGCCAGCAAAGGAACTGCTGACAAGAGAGCCAGTTGGCTTGAATACCTCTTTCTGAAGCAAGTCCGGAGTCCATTGTTGGCACGATCCCTTTCCCTCTGTAGAGGAAGGTGCATTATGGGCCTTGTGGTCCTGGAAGGGAGGTGAGCGGCAGTGTGTTCATTACTGGTGGAGGAATCTTTTTGCACACTTGTGTTTGTCCTTTTCCTTTGGCACAAGAGGGACTGTCTTCTTAATTCAAAAAGTTATTGTATGTTGAAATATATAGAGAGCACTAGATGTGTGTCATTCTCTTTTACATACACTGAGGAAATCCAGCTGACTTAATCCAGGAAACCACTGCAGGGATTGAAGTTGCTCCCCAGAGGCGAAGGTGTTTTGTAGGCTTGTCAGTCTGCAGAATTAAGGTGAGCGGCAGTGTGTGTCGGATTTGAGGATATTTCTCTACTTTAAGACTTTGCCACTATCCTTTGAAGGACATATATGAATTGATATATGTTTATGAATTTTTTTATATTATTCTCATTAAGTCACACATAGTGGCATTTTTATGTCAAATTTTAATATATTATGATTTTTATGATTATTGCTACTTTCTAATACTCTGAAGGATTTTTATGGATTATGGGTTTACCTTGCATAGTGCTGCACTCTGTTTTTTTGACAAGTATTATTAGTGGTGTTGTGAATCTACCATAAATGTTCAGCTTGCTGTGTAACACTAGTATATATCGGTTTGATTTTGCGCTAAATATTATCATTGTTTTGTATTTCTCCTGGAGCATTAGAACGTCTATTTTGAGAGATTTGTAGTGATCAAACATTTTTCTACGCTTGAGGGGTGAGTTTAGACCCTGCACGTTGTGGGTAGCCACCTTTGGGGGAGCCTGCTTGTGGTCAGCCATTGAACCTGTAATAAAAGGGAACATCGCATCTCTGGACACTCACCCACCTTTGGTTCCAGCCGCTGGCGTCCCCCATGACCAAAGTAACTGAGGGGGCATGGCTTCCGGCTCTTGTGAACGATGAGCAAATCCAGTTGGTTACAACACTGAAAGAGAAAACGATAGCGAGAGACAACATGAGAAAGTTGGGGGGCAATCCAAGAGAAAGGGACCGCTGAGAGGAGAGGGGAGTGCAGAGGAGGGAAGAGAGACTAGTAAAATGTTGGAAAGAGATTCGAAAGAAGTAGTTTCTCCAATCGATGGGAATGTGACCCAGGGGGAGAAAAGCCCTGGGACTCCCAGTAAAAGTACCTTAAATAGCCAGACGACCTATCTCTCAGCCACCAAGGAGGTCTAAGAGATAGGTGGAGGCGCAGGGGAACATTGACGTAACAGGTTAACCTTTCTTAGAACATATAGGGGCCTGGGTCTACGGGCACAAAGTACCCCATGGAGCCAGAACACCCCCCCAAAATAATGCGAGGGAAGGGGACCCTCGCCCAGCCGACCTAAGTAGTCCACAGTAGAGTCCATATCCATGAAGCACAGCTCAGGTGTGGCGAAGAACTTTCCACCCACCCCTGAACTGTTAAAGCTCAAAAGGAGTAGCCTTAAATTTCTGTGGCACAGGCTTTTGGAAGCGTCCGCCGGGCCTCCATAAGTTCAATGTTCTCTGTCTGCTGGGAAGGGGAGCGAAGCAAAAATTCCAAATCCAGTGGAGATCAGTTAAAATCAGTATTGTAGTCTGTCTAAGAGCATTACTAAAGCAGTGGCAGCAGCTCCCTGTAACTGCTCAAGGGGAAGAGGTGTCCAGAACACTGCAAACAGTCAACCAAACGAAAAAAAAAACAACATGTGAGAGGTGTGGGAGTAAGACCCCTGAATCAAAGGACAATAATACAGCCCATGTCCAAGAAGAGCTTTGGAGGGAAAAGAGAGAATGGCCGTCCCAACTTGGGCAGAGTGGACAATTTCATGTAGGGCCATTATCCTTGGGTGTTTTCGGCTTTAACTTCATCCACAAAGGTGTTCTAGGACTTGTGGGGGATTGTCTCTTGGCCGAACTAGGGACGTTGCTGGACGTTTCCATCTCAGATTCCTGGGAGATTAATTTCAAGTGAAGTAGCATTCTTTCCCCTTCTGCAAGAATGGAAAAGGCATATTCCTTTCCTTTGAAAGCAAACTTGACTGCGAATTGGAAGGACCATTTGTATTTGATTTCTTTCTGTGCTAGAACATTTAACAGGGGTTTTAGGGCTCTCCGGCGTTGGATTGTGGCAGGGGACAAGTCGGGGAAAACTTGGAAAACGTGTCCTTTGCAGAGGATCTGAGAAGATGATCGAAAATGTTTCATGACTCATTCTTTGACGGCATAAAAGTGGGGTTTTACTATAATGTCTCTCGGGGTGCCATCTTTTCTGGGGGACCCAACGCTCTATGAGCCCTGCCAAGTTCCAGGCGGTGAGCTGGGGTATTAGGGGTTAAATGGAGGATCATGTCCTGGATTGCGACAGGGATGTCCTTGATCGATTCGGGGAGTCCTCTGACCCTGAAGTTATATCTTCTGGACCTATTTTCTAGTTCATTGATGCTGGACATGGCAGTGTCCAGCTGGTCTTGAAGTGTGCTGATAAGGTCCGAATTTTGATTGGAAACTGCAGCAGTTAAGTCTAGTTTGTTTTCAATTGCCTCCATTTTGGCCCCTAGCATTTGAAAATCTGTCTTAATGTCCCCTGTTATTTTTGCAGCTGTATTGGCCAGGCCTCTGTCCAGCAGAGATGAGAGCTTTAGTTAAAGATCCTCCACCTGGAGGGAGAGCCCTTGATTCGGGGTGCCTGGGGATGGCTGGGGCAAGTTGTTAGGCCCCCATAGAGAGGATAGGTATTCCCGCTGGATGCGGCCTAGTAGGGATTCTGTGGATGTGGGTGACGGTGTGGTGATCTGCAAGCTGCACCCTTGAGCCAAGGTAGTAAAGTTCAGTGTAGGGGGGGAGATCACTTGCCTTTGATTCTGAAGATTGATGCGGTTTGTGCTGTTAGCCTCGTGCTGTGCTGGGGCTTCGGCCGGAGCGACGGCCATCTTGGTACACACTGCCTGGGAGGCCACTGCGAAGAGAGGGCCCAAATCCTTCTTGGCGGCGGGTCCGGCCATGTAGGGGTGTCGTTGGCTTCTCCGGGGGTCAGGGGCACCCCGCTAGTGCTGTGTCTGTGATGCAATTTTTTTTTGTGGACAGCCCTGGGTTATCTTTCTGGGGAACTGGTGCTGGATAGAGTTGAGCGAACCTCTGGAAGTTCGGGTTCTGCTGGTCCGTCCGAACTTCGGGACAAAGTCCGGGTCCGGGTCCGGACGGAACCCGAACGATCGCACGGACAACGAACCCCATTGAAATCAATGGGGACCCGAACTTTTATGCACAAAAATGGCTGTAACAAAGTCCTGGAAAGCCCTAGAGGGCTGCAAAAGGAAGTAAAATGGGGGTAAGGGTAGGGCAAGTGCCCTACAAAAAAATGGGGACAGGGAAATAACTGTAAATATTTTTTAAAAAATAAAAACATAAAAAAAGCAAAAATGGAGGTGAATGTGGATCATCTTCAAACTGTGTCTGAAAAGTATTAATTAACGGTAGAAGCCATATAACTGTTCTAAAATCATCTTCAAACTA
>BLSH010416462.1:862430-877358 GCA_018402905.1 Glandirana rugosa | reverse complement strand
GAAGACGGTTCTATTTCGTGGGTTCTTGGTCTGTCGTGATCGAATCCACGTTTGACCTTGACTGAAATAACATTTAAGTGTGTCTTATATATGGTGTGTTTTAGTCTATTCTCGAACTAGTGTAATGGTCTTTGTTACGTTGACATTTGTTATTAGAGTAGTCGTGTAGATTACTTGTCGGTTGTATTTGTCATTAGATTAATTTTTCATTCGATGAATTGTTAATCTGTGGATCTGTTTGGATACACTGAGTCCAGTCACGGGTGAGTCTGTCAGGTCGTGATCACAACTCGCTTGGGCCTGACATTGCAAGCCCAGGCATGGGAACCCGAACGATTTTTGAAATGTCCGGGTCCGGGTCCGTGCCACGGACACCCTAAAGTTCGGTACGGACCCGAACGTTACAGTCCGGGTTCGCTCAACACTAGTGCTGGACTGTCTGAGTGGGCACTGACCTGAGTCACATAGGTTTGTCTAGGTGTCTAATTGTTAAGTAGCTTACTTTTTAATTAGATTACTGTTTATGTTGGCTGTTCATTAGATGTGCTGATGAGATTATTGTTTACAGTTGCATTGTTTCTGGTAATGTGATCAAGCTCTTATCTGATTTTGTGTGGTATATATTCTGTGTGAATTTACAATAAAGTCAGTTCCAGTTTGCACCTAAGCTAGTGCTGTCTGGTTCTTGGGTGCTTTATCTTGGCAGAAGCACCCAGGCTGGGTGCCAAGCGGTCCATCACAATATCCATGGTCTATGGCAGTGGTTGTCAATTTATGAGCTAAAGAGGAGTGCAAATGTGGCTCCTGATATCACCAAAGGGCAGCACATAATATTCAATATATGTAATGCTTAAGAGTACTGTCAGAAACTGCAGAACTAATAGAGGAAATGAGGGTCAGAGAGTGTGAACATGCTAAATTTTGGCTGGAGATATGCTGCAGAAGTCAATACGAAATTGAGAACGTGATATGAGGCTAGTAGAGCTCAATATTACCCTAATCAGTGTTTCCACAGACTTCTGAGGTTCGAGGCACATCATATACCAAGGGGCTGCATGTGGCCTTTGGGCTGCAGATTGGGCACCAGGGCTCTATGGGCACTCTAGGACATTTTGTAGTCTAATTTAATTAAAACGTTTCTTGTTATATAATAGTTACCCAGAGGCAAAGTCAGCAACATTTATCTGAGAAAACCCTTTACCTAGGCCTCAGTTGTTGTCATATGGTCATATCATTGTAATGAAATTTAGTAATTGTCTTTACAGATGCTAGAAAAAAGACAGAACATGATCTGCTTGCCACAAGATCTTTCCTCACTTAAAAATGAAACAGAAGATCATACCATTAGGAAAGACCTTTTTCCCTGCTGAAAGACAGACAAAATAGAGTGTGAACATTTTCAGCTATTTATATTACATTTAGATTGAAATAGAATTGGATTATTAAAGAAAATCCTTACAGTGGGAATACGTAGGCCGGTATTTCTGGCTTTTCCAAAGGTCACCAATGGCACTCGCTATATTGCTCTCAGTAAGTTTCCTTAAAGCCTCCGTTTAGGTAAAACTTCTTTTAAAAAGTCAGCACAAGGGATGGTACTTACATTAACCACTTGCCCTCTGGAAGATTTAACCCCCTTCATTACCAGGCCATTTTTTTTTTTTGGCACTTCGTTACTTTAATTAACAATTTTGTGGTCATGCAGCACTGTACATAAACAACATTTATAACATTTATTTCCCACAAATAGAGCTTTATTTTGGCAGTATTTTTTGCGCTATGAATGAAAGAAGGCTGAAAATTTTGAAAAACAAAATTTTTTTTACTTTCTGCTCAAATACATATCCAATAAAAAAAAAAAAAAAATAGAATTTCTTCTTAAATTTAGGCCAATGTGCATTCTGCTACATATTTTTGGTAAAAATAAAATCCCAATAAGCATACATGCACAAAAGTTATAGCATCTACAAACTATGGGATATATACTCAAATTTTTTTCTCAAAAGCAGGCGTTTAAGAGGCATTTGAGAGGCGTTAAAAATTCCCCTCAAATGCCTATGCACAAGATACAACAGACAGCACACTGTGCTGTTCACATTAAGCGTTAGCGTCGCGTCGCTTCAAAATTAAAGCCCCGTGTCGAGTAAGGAGGAGCTTGAAGCCTTTTAATGCCTCCCATTCAAGTGTATGGTAACTTCTCGCAAACGCTCTGGTGTAAATTTGGTGTCCCTCAAAATAACTCAACACACAGCCATTGATGTCTAAACCGCTGGTAACAAAAGTGAGTACACCCCTAAGTGAAAATGTCCAAATTGGGCCGAATTAGCCATTTTCCCTCCCCTGTGACTCATTGGTGTTACAAGGTCTCAGGTGTGAATGGGAAGCAGGTGTGTTAAATTTGGTATTATCGCTCTCACTCTCTCAAACTGGTCACTGGAAGTTCAACATGGCACCTCATGGCAAAGAACTCTGAGTATCTGAAAAAAAGAATTGTTGCTCTACATAAATATGGCCTAGGCTATAAGACGATTGCCAAGACCCTGACAGTGAGCTGCAGCACGGTGGCCAAGACCATACAGCAGTTTAACAGGACAGGTTCCACTCAGAACAGGGCCTCGCCATGGTCGACCAAAGAAGTTGAGTGCACGTGCTCAGCATCATTTATCTTTGGGAAATAGACATATGAGTGCTGCCAGCATTGCTGTAGAGGTTGAAGGGGTGGGGGGGGTCAGCCTGTCAGTTCTCAGACCATACGCCGCACACTGCATCAAATTGGTCTGCGTGGCTGTCGTCCCAGAAGGAAGCCTCTTCTAAAGATGATGCACAAGACTGTATAAGTACCTGAAATAAATAATAAATACATATAAGGCATAGCAAGGCAACTGAGAAAAAAACACAAACACATCAAAACTACTTTTTATAATAATAGCTAAAAATGAATACTTACTAATACAACATTATAGTTTTTCAAAAGTTATGCTGTGAGGAGCAGAGGGTGCTTCATTGGAGGCAAGAAATGGTAAAGTCATTAAACATAGCGGGCGCCAAAAGCGTTACGGTCTCCAATATTTTCGAAATTCTAGCCAATTAATTTAGTTTAATAATATACAGACTTTTTATGTATTAATGCCAAATAATGAGTTTATTTTCTCAGTAATCTAGCCTTTCACTAGTTAATCACCAGCGTACCGCTCTTGCTATTTTTATGGCAGCTGTCGGTATTCACAAGTGAAATGATATCATCATCCTGGGTAATTTTGCTACAAACACTACATGAAATGATGATGAAGAGGTCCTGGTGTTTAAATTCCCTATAATAATGGCTACATTTTTCTTCAAGTGAAACATTTTGCCCTATTTAGTCTATCCCTGTAAGATTAATTTGCTCTCAAGTAAATGAGATTGGGTCCTTTTTTTTTTTTTTTTTGTATCTCTTCCCACTTTGACAGATTAAATCATCTTTATAATGTAAATGGCGAAATGGTTACGTTGTATTGTCCTTGAGTGGTAACCAAGGCAACTAAGTCAATACACGTCAATCATATTTTATTCAAGGATTCCCAAATGTCCACCTGAATCATTGCCTCAATGAAGGCGAAATCTACGACTTCTAAATTAGATTTCTGCTTCCTTCATCAGTTTTGTCTAAATAAATATTAAAATACCAGAGAGCAGGAGAAATGAAGGCTGCATTTTGAAGGGCTCCGTTATCTTATGTGTTTTAAAGGGCAACTCCAGTCATGCAGTTGAACACCCTTTTCTAATTCATCCTCTTCTGCGGTTCTCTATGGTAGAATATTATTTGGGAGTATTATTATTTTATTTATTAATTATTGAGTAACGTTTTGGCTCCACTGAAGTAACTATCCTTTAAGCACCTGCCGACCAGCCGCCGCCATTTTACTGCGGCAGGTCGGCACGTTCTCGGGAATCGCCATCATTGTACGTCAGTCTCGGGAACGGGGTTTTTGGGCATGCCCTGCTGCACGTGGCCGGAGCCGATACGCATGGTCGGCGGCCACGATGTCTGCCGGCCACCCGCGATCGCTCCACAGAGAGACAGAACGGGGATCTGCTAATGTAAACAAAGAGATTCCTGTTCTGACAGGGAAGTAGAGAGAGATCTGCTGTTCCCAGTGATCAGGAACAGCGTTCTCTCTCCACCCCCAGTGGGAAAACGTAATCCCTTGATTGCCCCTTAGTATTGACCCCTTCCCTGCCAGTGACATTTACACAGTAATCAGTGGCTATTTTTAGCTCTGATCGCCGTATAAATGTCACTGGTTCCAAAAAAGTGTCAAAAGTGTCCGATCCGTCCGCCGCAATGTTTCAGTCCCGCTGAAAATCGCTGATTGCCGCCATTAATAGTAAAAAATAAAAAAAAATAAAAATGCCCTAAATCTATTCACTATTTTGTAGACACTATAACATTTGCGCAAACCAATCAATATATGCCCATTGGCCTAAACTGAGGAAGAAATTTTTTTTTTACATTTTTTTTGGATGTGTATTACAGCAAAAAGTAAAAAACCTTGTTTTTTTTTTTTCAAAATTGTCGTTTTTTTTGTTAAAGCGCAAAAAATAAAAACTGCAGAGGGGATCAAATACCACCAAAAGAAAGCTCTATTTGGGGGGAAAAAAAGGACATATATTTTGTTTGGGTACAACGCAGCACAGGACCACAGGACATTTAAAAAATGCAGTGCCATATCTCAAAAAATGGCCTGGTCATTAAGGGGGAAATGATTCCGGTCCTTAAGAGGTTAAATAATTCATTTAACATTTCTGTGGCCAAAACTTTTAAAAAGTTAAAAAAAAAATAGTTTACCATTTGACTTGCAAAAGATTTACCTACCCCCTTTCAGGACCAGTCCATTTTTGTAATACCGGACTGCGTTACTTATATTTTGCGTGGTGATGCGACGTTGTACCCAAATAAAATGTGTGTCCTTTTTTCCCAATAAATAGAATTATCTTTTGGTGATATTTAATCTCCTCTGCGGTTTTTAATTTTTGCGCTGTAAACAAAAAAAGGCAGCCAATTTTGAAAAAACTAAACAAAAAAAATTTTTTTTTTTACTTTACTGCTATAAAACATATCCAATAAAAAATTGAAAAAAAAACGAATTTCTTCATCAATGTAGGCCAATATGTGTTCTGTTACATATTTTTGATAAAAAAAATACCAATGCACCTAAATGGGGAAGGTGCAGACTGGCTGGGAATGAGGATGGCCGAAAAGTTAGAAGGGCTTTTAAACTAGGCAACAGGGGGGAGGGTCCAGACTTAGAAATAGCCAGAGTGGAATAGAGTTCAGGGGGTAGTATTGGTGGGAGGAGTGATAGGCCGAATAAAGATTTTAAATCCGAGGCGAGTAGTGTAACAAATCCTATATGCAAAAGAGGATTATCCAGCAAGGGAACAGTAGGTGTCCAGACAAAACTATGTGGCTTGTTCATTAATGCCAGGAGTCTGGCAGACAAGATGGGAGAACTAGAGTTACTACTGTACAAGGAGGAATTAGACTTTGTGGGAATTTTGGAGACGTGGTTCAACAGCTCTCATGATTGGCTGGCTACCATCCAGGGGTATTCTCCATATATCGCAAGGACAGGGTGGGCAAAAAAGGGGGAGGGGTATGCCTGTATATAAAAAATGACATAAGAATAAATGTGAGAGATGGCATTACTAGTGGATCTGGGGTGGAAGTTCAAGCCTTATGGCTAGAGCTACAAAGGGAGGATACCAGGGGGAAAGTAATACTGGGTATATGCTATAGGCCCCCAAATCAGAGGGAAGAGGGGAAGGCGGACCTCCTATCGCAATTAGGAATAGGATGGGAAGTGTCATTATAATGTCATTATAATGGGGGATTTTAATTATCCAGATATTGACTGGGAGGAAGGTACTGCACATTCAGCTAAGGCTCACTATTTCCTAAATGTCCTGCAGGACAATTTCATGGATCAAATAGTAAATGCACCAACAAGAGAAAAAGCATTATTAGACCACATGGAAGTAAGGGGCAATCTAGGAAATAGCGATCACAGGACAATTAGGTTCAGTATAAATTACACAAATAAGAAACATAAGGGGAATACAAAGACGCTGAATTTTAAGAGAGCCAACTTCCATAAACTACGCTCCTTGCTGGAAGATGTTAGCTGGGATAAAATTCTAGGAACAATGAACACGGAGGAAAAATGGGAGTGCTTCAAGAACACACTAAACAAAGGTATTAGCCAGTGTATCCCAACGGGAAATACATTTGAAAGAGCTAAGCAAAGACCAGGATGGCTTAACTCCAACGTAAAGGCACACATAAAAGCAAAGGAGAAGGCCTTCAAAAAATACAAGGCGGAGGGGTCCCTGTCAGATTTTCATATTTATAAAACATGCAATAAGGAATGCAAAGGGGCAATCAGAGCAGCTAAGATAGAACATGAAAGACACATAGCAGAGGAGAGTAAAAAGAATCCCAAGAAATTCTTTAAGTATATAAACAGTAAGAGAGGGAGGTCAGATCATATTGGCCCCATAAAGAAGATGAAGCTAATCTGGTTGCAAAGGATGGAGAAATGGCAAAGGTGTTAAACTCATTATTCTCCTCAGTATTCACGAAGGAAACAGGGGACTCAATTATTCAGAACTACAATGCTGATCCTCACAGCACGTCACAGGAAACACCCTCATGGCTATCTGAGGATAAAATCAGAAATAGGCTTGAAAAACTGAATACTAATAAGTCACCGGGACCAGATGGCTTACACCCGAGGGTCCTTAAGGTACTTAGCCAAGTTATTGCCAGACCCTTGTACCCTATCTTTAAGAGCAGTTTTCTGACTGGTATGATACCAGCTGAAGAAATCCAATGTAGTACCAATATATAAAAAAGGACCAAGATATATCCCTGGGAACTACAGACCAGTTAGCTTAACATCAATAATTGGCAAGCACTTGGAGGGAATAATAAGGGATTACATACAAGATTATTGTAACGAGAATGGTATCATTAGCGGTAATCAATGTGGATTCATGAAGGATTGTTCTTGCCAAAGCAAACTATTAACCTTCTATGAGGAGGTGAGCTGCCATCTAGATAAAGGAAGGCCTGTAGACGTGATGTATTTGGATTTTGTGAAAGCATTTGATACAGTTCCCCATAAATATTTACTGTACAAATTAAGGTCTCTTAACATGGATCAAAGGGTGAGCACCTGGATTGAAAATTGGCTACAAGGGAAAGTCCAGAGGGTGGTAATAAATGGGGAGTAGTCAGAATGGTCTGGTGTAGAAAGTGGTGTTCCCCAAGGTTCTGTCCTGGGACCAATCCTTTTTAATTTATTCATAAATGACAAGGAGGACGGGGTGAAGAGCTCAATCTCAATATTTACGAATGATACCAAGCTAAGCAGAGCAATAAACTCTCCACAGGATGTGGAAACCTTGCAAGAAGATCTGAATAAATTAATGGGGTGGGCAGACAAGTGGCAAATGAGATTAAACGTAGAAAAATGCAAGATAATGCATTTGGGTACCAAGAACAAGAAAGCAAACTACTGACTAGGGGGGAGAGCCTCTGGGGGAATCTAGGATGGAAAAAGACCTAGGGGTCCTAGTGGAGAACAGGCTCAGCAGTGGCATGCAATGCCAAGCTGCTGCAAGCAAAGCTAACAAAGTGTTGGCATGCATCAAGAAAGGGATTAACTCCAGGGATAAATCAATCATTCTCCCACTATACAAGTCTCTGGTGAGGCCGCACCTGGAGTATGCCGTCCAGTTTTGGGCACCAGTCCTCAGGAAGGATGTCCTGGTATTGGAAAGGGTACAGAGAAGGGCCACAAAGCTTATTAAGGGATTGGAGAACCTCAGTTATGAGGAAAGATTACAAGCACTGAACGTATTCTCTCTGGAGAAGAGACGCTTGAGAGGTGATATAATTTCAATGTACAAATACTGTACCGGTGACCTCACAGTAGGTACAAAACTATTCCGTGCAAGGGAGCACACAAAGACACGCTGCCATTCACTAAAAATAGAAGAAAGGCGGTTTAACCTTAAAAAGCGTAGAGGGTTCTTTATGGTAAGAGCAGTGAGGATGTGGAGTTCTCTTCCACAAGCAGTAGTCTCTGCTGGGAGTCTAGATAATTTCAAAAAATTATTAGATGCACACCTAAGGGACCACAACATTGAAGGGTATACAATTTAATACTGACATTAAAAACACACACATAGGTTGGACTTGATGGACTTGTGTATTTTTTCAACCTTGTTTACTATGTAACTATGTAATGTCTGGAATTGATCGGTTTGCTTAAAAGTTATCACGTCTACAAACTATTTGATATTTAAAAAAAAAAATATTTATTTATTTATTTTACTAGTAATGGCGGCTATCAGCGGCTTATAATGATAAGGTGGCGGACAAACTGGACACTAACTGACAATTTTTGGGGACCAGTGACACAAATACAGTGATCAGTGCTAAAAATATGCACTGTCACTGTACTAATGGCACTGGCAGGTAAGGGCTTAACATCAGGGGCAATCAAAGGATTCATTATGTGCCTAGCTTGTGTTTTCATAACTGTGGGGGGGGGGGGTGCTTGTGCTAGAAGAAGGCATGGATCAGTGCGCCTGCTCTGCAAAGACACAGGATCCATGCCTTCTGTAGTGACAGAATGGCGATCTGCCCTGTTTACATAGGCAGATCGCAGTTCTTTCTTCCTCTGTAAAGAAGCATCAGCGGGTGCCGGCGGACTTCAAGTCCGCAGTACCTGCTGATCAGCTCCCGAGGGAGCGGGCCGCCATCGGCGCACGCATGCGCCCCAGACCCGAAAGTGCAGGATCACATACTAGGTAGCCACCTTGCCCTATGTAAATTGTATGGTTGGCAAGCGGTTAAAGAAACATTTTATTTGTGTGTTTCCCATCGGGGAAGATTTCCCTTGACGTTCTATCACACGGTCACATCAGGAAGTGTGAGAAAATTCTGTCCAAAGAAATGTAAATTTCCTCTTGGACAGTTGTCCCAGAACAGGGGTCTCTGCTGGAAGATTTCATCTGCTGATCAACTCCTAAAGCCAGCCATACACGGTTCAAATCTCGGCTGGTTCAGCAGGAACCAACCGAGATTCGACCTATTAATGGGCAAGCTGAATGTACCAAATTGATCGATTGATCAATTTGGGTACAACCAGCCTGCCAGATTTGCATGCAATTATGCAGGTGCAGGGTGGCACAGTGGTGTAGTGGATAGCACTTTCGCCTGGCAGCAAAAGGGTCGCTGGTTTGAATCTCAACCAGGAAACTACCTGCCTGGAGTTTGCTTTTTTTTTACTTGTGAATGTGTGGGTTTCCTCCGGTTACTACGGTTTCCTCCCACACTCCAAAGATATGCTGGTAGGTAAATTAGATCCTGTCTAAATTGGCCCTAGTATGTGTATGAATGTGAGTTAGGGACCTTAGATTGTAAGCTCCTTGAGGGTAGCGATTGATGTGAATGAACAATGTATAAATAAAGTGCTGTGTAAATTGACGGCGCTACATAAATACCTGAAATAAATAAATAAATAAAAAATGATCGCTAGGGGCTGCTATAGCTGCTAGCGATAACCACAGGCTTCCCCCTCCTGACCCCACCGGGAGAAGACAATTGCCGATTCCCTCTCAACACAACCTCAAAGCATTTTCTGAATGATGCCCTTGCTGAGCGGCCTACCTCCTGTGTTCAGAATTCAGCAGGACGGCCGCTCTGTGCCAGACCTGGAAGCAAGTGGAGATCCTTGGAGTTCTACTTCAGTGGTCTGCAGCTTTTGGGCACATTAGCCAGTTATATATAGGTACATTGATCCAAGCTGGACCATTGTAACTATGTACTGTATAAAACATCCATGCCTGGAATTTCTCTTCAAAACCCATTAGGAAGCCAATCCAGAGCAATGAAGCGCAATTGAAGCTAAAACAAGTGCTTGTACAAAATAACTGGCTGAAAGAGAATGGAGGAGATCAGCATGCAGGTGGGTCCCAAAACATGACGGAATCACCCACATGTACCTTAAAAGAGACCGCCTGTATCGGGGTTCCCTTAGGCCTAACACTGGCCGTAGGGGTTGATTAAATTATTTATTAAAGGCAAATAGGTTGTGCACTTTGCAAAATGCAGTTGCTCCAGAGCTTAGTAAATGAGGGGGAGCTCTACTGACTTCCATCATTTTTATTATTATTATTATACAGGATTTATATAGCGCCGACAGTTTGCGCAGCGCTTTACAATATTAGGGCAGACAGTACAATTACAATACAATTCAATGCAGGAGGAATCAGAGGGCCCTGCTCGTTAGAGCTTACAATCTAGGAGGGAGGGTTAAATGATACAAAAAGGGCAATAACTGCGGGGGATGAGCTGATTGAGAAAATAAGGAGTGTATTTGTTAGGTGGGGGCAGGATAGGCTTCCCTGAAGAGAAAAGTTTTCAGGGATCGCCTGAAGGTGGATAGATTCGGGACATTCTGACCGATTGGGGTAGGGAGTTCCAGAGGATGAGAGAGACTCAGGAGAAGTCTTGGAGGCGACTATGAGAGGAGGTGATGAGGGAGCTGGAGAGCAGGAGGTCTTGGGAGGAGTGAAGAGGACGGTTAGGTTGGTATTTTGAGACTAGGCTGGTGATGTAGCTGGGGCAGAGTTGTGGATGGCTTTGTAGCTGATTGTTAGTATTTTGAATTTAATTTGTTGGGCGAGTGGCAGCCAGTGGAGGGATGGGCAGAGAGGGGTGGCAGACGCTGAATGGTTTGTAAGGTGGATGAGTCTGGCAGCGGCATTCATGATGGACTGGAGAGGGGATCGTCTATTTAAAGGTAGGCCAATGAGGAGGGAGTTGCAGTAGTTGAGGCGAGAGATGACCAGGGAGTGAATCAGGAGCTTTGTGGTTTCATTGGTTAGGAAGGGACGTATTTTAGAGATGTTGCGGAGATTGAGGCGGCAAACCTTAGAAAGTGATTGGATGTGGGGCCAAAAGGAGAGTTCAGAATCCAGGATAACACCAAGCACCCTGACATGTGGGGATGGGGGGATGGTTGTGCCATTGCTCTTGACAGAGAAGTCGGGGGAAACGGCACGTGGGGGAGGAAATATTATGAGTTCAGTTTTGGACAAGTTGAGTTTGAGGAAGTGGTGGGACATCCAGGCAGATATGTCTGTTAGTAAGTTGGTGATACGTCAGGAGATTGATGGAGTGAGTTGCGGGGTGGAGAGGTAGATTTGGGTATCGTTATCGTAGAAATGATATTGAAAGCCGTGGGAGGCTATCAGCCGACCCAGGGAAGAGGTGTATATTGAAAATAAAAGAGCTCCCAGAACAGAACCTTGGGGGACCCCGACAGAGAAAGGAAGAGAAGAGGAGGAGGTAGAATTGTAAATGGCACTGAAGGTGCAATGGGATAGGTAGGACGAGAGCCACTGAAGAGCACAGTCACAGAGACCGAAGGAGTAAAGTTTTTTGAGGAGGAGGGGGTGGGCGACCGTATCAAAGGCAGCTGAAAGATCCAGGAGTACAGAGAAGTGTCCATTGGTTTTTGCAGTTAGTAGGTCATTTGTGAGTTTAAGAAGGGCAGGTTCTGTGGAGTGTTGGGGGCGAAATCCAGATTGCAGAGGGTCAAGAAGGTCATTCTTAGCAAGGTGGTGACTCAGTTGGTTGTAGACTAGGCGTTCGAGGTGTTTGGAGGAAAAGGGGAGCAAGGAGATAGGGCGCAGATTGTTAAGATCAGTAGGGTTCAGGGATGGCTTTTTGAGTATGGGGGTGACCAATGCATGTTTTAGAGCATTGAGGAAGATGCCTGAAGAGAGGGAGAGATTGAAGATGTGAGTTAGAGAGTGCAGGAGAGAGTCAGAGGGTGAGCGTAGTATTTGAGAGGGAATAGGGTCCAATGGACAGGTGGTTAGGTGTGCGTTAGAAAGGAGTTTAGCAACCTCGTTTATAGTAGCAGGTTTGAACAAGGATAGTGTTGATTGTGCTTGTTGACATGGGGTGTTAACTGGGGAAGATGCCACAAATTGTGTGCAAGCAAAAATGCTATTTTTCTTATTTTGCTTGCATGTAATTGGGTTTTCTTTGCAAAGTGAAGATTTACCTCATTTACTAACCTCTGGAGCAACTGTACTTTGCAAAGTGCCAGCCTATTTGCCTTTTGTAAATCCACCCCTAAGTCACAGTTCACAGGCCTCTGTTACTCAACTTCACCACACTAGACATGTGCAGTTTGTTTCGTTCCAAATCAAAATTCGGATGAATTTTTAATTATTCTGAATTTGGATGCATCCGAATTACCGAATTACAATAGTAACAATATTAAACGAAATAATGAATCGAAAAAAATTTGGACAAAATTCGATTCAAATTGAATTTGAAAATGATTTGAATCAAATTCAAAAACAATTCAAATTGAATTTGAAACAGATTAGAAAAAAAAATTCAAATTTCGAATAGTATAAATTTGAATTTGATAGATTGGAATAGAATCCAAAACAATGCAAACCAAAATAATAGAGAGGAATAGAATAGAAAATAATAAGAGAATGGAATAGAAAGAAATAGAAAGAATAACACCGTCTTCCAAAATTCAAATTTCAAATAGAATGAATTTGAATAGAACAGATTCGAATAGAATCCAAAACAATGGAATCTAAAATAATAGAGAATAACAGAATAGAAAATAAGAGAATAGAAAAGAAAATAATATAATAGAATAGAAGAGAAAGTAAGAGAATAGAATAGAAAAAAATAGAACATAATAGAATATTACAGAAAAAAGATATATCCATCTTCTGAAATTCGAATATAATGAATTGGAATTGGAATTTGAATAGAAAAGATTACAATAGAAATGAATAGAAAAGAATAGCATAGAAAATATGTACGAGAATACAATACAAGAGAAAAGGTATAGGAAATGAGCCAAAAGCAAAAAAAGGGTATAAATTATAATGAGTGCCATCATCCAGAAGGAGACTATTGGAAGTGAATGTATGGGGTATGGGTGTCCCATTAGCACCCAAACGCCAAAATGAAAGTAGGCATGGACTATCTCGGCACTAAAGGGTAACACAAGTGTACATTAGAAAATTTAAAACAATTTATTAAAGATGATAACATAGAAAAACATACAATAAAATCAAAAATACAACATTGGGTACAAACTCCAATGAGTTTTACATAAAGTGCCAATACAATAGAACATAATAGAATAGAAAACAATAAAATAAAATAAAAAGAACAGATAACCATTTTCCGATATTCAAATTTCAAATACAATGAATTTGAATAGATAAGATGAGAATAGAATAGAAAATAATAGAACATAATAGAAAAGAACATAAGAGAATACAATAGAATAGAAAGAATAGGATAGAAAAAACAATGGAAAACATACAATAGAATAAAATAGAAAGAATATAATATAAAACAATCTTCTGAAATTTGAATTTTGAATGGAATGAATTCCAATTTCGAATAGACTGAATTTGGATAGAAAAGATTATAATATAATAGAAAATAATAGAAAAGAATATTATAGAAAAAATTGAGAGTATAATAGAATAGAAAAACAATAAAACAGAATACATTAAAATAGAATATTTAACCATCTTGTGAAATTTTGAATTTTGAATAGAATGAGTACAAATAGAAAAGATTAGAACAGAATAGAAAAGAACAAGAAAATAATAAAATACAGAATACGAGAACAGAATTGAAAAGAATAGAATAGAAAAACAATAGAACAGAATAGAATAAAATAGTATATATAACCATTTTCCAAAATTCAAATTTCGAATAGAATGAATTTGAATTTGAATACAAAAGATTACAATAGGATAGAAAATAATAGAAAAGAATAGAATAGAACATAAGAGAATACAATAGAATAGAAAAACAATTGAAAAGAATATAATAAAATAGAAAGAATATAATATATAACAATCTTCCAAAATTTAGAATTTTGAATAGAATGAATTCCAATTTCGAATAGACTGAAAATGAATTTGAATAGAAAAGATTATAACAGAATCAAAAATAATAGAATAAAATAGAAAATAAGAGAATAAAATAGAAAATAATAGAATAGAAAAACAATAGAACAGAAATGATTAAAATAGAATATATAACCATCTTCTGAAATTTGAATTTTGAATAGAATAGGGTTCATACCGAACTTTGCGGTGTTCGGGACCCGAACCCGAACTTTTGAAAAAAAGTTTGGGTTCGGGTTCTGGTATTTTTTTCCCGCTTGTTGAATAGCTGCAGGGCTGCTGGTTTGCCCTTAGAAGCCATCACAGCCATGCCTACTAATGGCATGGCTGTGATTGGCCAGTGCATCATGTGACCCACATTAAAGCAAGGAGATGACCGCACACATGCTGCACCGGTTTGCTGGAAAATGTTTGTAAATTTATTCAACAAAGTACATCACAAAGTGACAAGCATAATGACAGATACCGGCATGTCCATGGATGACAATGGGTTAACGCGTTTCACAGTGCTTACGTCTGCTTATTCATAACCTACATGAATTGCCAAATGATCCTCAATTTATAGAGCCCAAAAAAGCGGGCTAAGTAAAGCCACAGCTGTTCTGAGTGGATCATTAGTGCTTAATGCACCGATTCAGCTGCCCCCAGACCTGTTTAGGAGGAGCCGAATCAGTGCTGAGAGTTAAAACCTTCGTACACACGCCAGTAGAGGAACGAAATTACACCCAGTGTACTACGTGACCGGTTAGTGTCGGTACGGTAATCATCCGTACCGACACTACCGAAGATTCCCGTTTGGTCGTCGGGACGTCGATAAGTTGTTCGCCCTTTTTTTATGGTCTTGGGCTTGGGTTTGAAAAAAAGTTTTCAAGCCCAAGCCCAGGGCTTGTGGCGTTTCAAGCCATA
>BLSH010416462.1:840988-858678 GCA_018402905.1 Glandirana rugosa | reverse complement strand
CGTGGACTCGCCGAAGTGAGGGAAAGAGAAAACCTATATGAGACGAAGCACAATTCTTCGGTCGAACCAAAAGAGAAAGGGAGTGAAGCCGCTCAGGTGCAGGGTAACAAACAACCGGCCAATAGGTGCACCTATTGGACGGTTGTTTGTTACCCCCCACCTGAGCGGCTTCACTCCCTTTCTCTTTTGGATATACATCATGTGACCCAGCCTCTGTATAAGCTGGAGTCACAGTGCTGCATGTCACATCTCTGGGTAGTGTAGGGAGAGGATGCTGCTGGTGCTGTGAGGGACAGATTGCAGATCTAATAACATCTCATCCTGCATTACAGAACAATCTGACTGGACTAGGTAGAGTCTACTGCTTAGAGGGACAGATTATTGTTCTAAAATCATCTCCTAGTTCTATATGGTCAGGTTTCTGCTGTTGCTGTAAGGGACAGATTATTGTTCTAAAATCATCTCCTAGTTCTATAGGGTCAGGTTCCTGCTGGTGCTGCAAGGGACAGATTATTGTTATTTCCCTATCCCCATTTCTTTGTAGGGCACTTGTCCTACTCTTACCCCCACTTTTCTTCCTTTTGCAGCCCTCTAGCACTCTCCCGGACTTTTTTACAGCCATTTTTGTGCCCAAAAGTTCGGGTCCCCATTGATTTCAATGGGGTTCGGGGTCCGGGGTCAAGTTCTGACCGAACCCAAATTCGAACCTGAACTTTTCCACGAAAACCCGAACCCGAACATCGAGGTGTCCGCTCAACTCTAGTGGTGATTAAACTCACTTGATGCATTATCTGCATTAAATTAGCCTCAGAACCTGAGTATTTCATATGTGTCCTGGATTAAAGGGATGATGTGGCAACCCTAAGTATGGGGTGATTGGGGGAGACAGAGGGGGGAGAAGAAGGAGAGTTGGGGGAATAAAGATATTAGAGATAAGGAATAGGTAGAGAGGCCTGGTGATCCTTAGGGCTCATGCACACTGCAGCTCAGAAAAAGCTGCTTACAGGCAGTTGAGCTTTTATTTCAGCTTAAAGAAGCGTGTGCTTTTTTTTGTGCTCTTGTGCGCATTTTTATTGAGCTTCTTTAAGCTTTTTTTGAGCATAAGCATTTTGTTTTTTTCCACAAACCCTCCTAAATAGTATTTTCTTAACCACTGTATAAACAAAACAAAAGGCTGGAACAAACGTTTTTGCTCATTTTAAAGCTTCTTTGAGCTTTTTTGAGCTCTTTGGGGCACTAGCGCCTCTCAAAAATGTGAGTTTGGTGGGATTTCTTTTCTGCCTGTAGGAGCATATGCCTGAAAATGCCATAGCATGCATGGACACATTGCCTAACATGGAGGAGGATTTCCAGGCAGAAAAAAAATAAAAGCTCAAAAGCCTGTAGGAGCCGCTTCTTTGAGCTCCTTTGAGCTGCAGTGTGCATGAGCCCTTAGGTCTATCCGGGATAAGGATCATCCAGACTATTTGTATTCAGATGTGAGGAGCCGCCACCGTTTGTAACCTTCCTCTCCTCTTTGAGGAATAAAAATCAACAAGATATCTATGGTTGATATGAGAAGGATACAGGATGTGCACCTTTGTATGTAGTGTTATGGATGAGGTTTAAATGCTTTTTTATTTATGAATGTTGTCTTAATATGCAGTCTGATGTATTGTATTTGTAAACCTTTTTTTAAAAAAAATGAATAAAAAGAATTTAAATAAAACATAGAGGGGTGTTTACAGGCAGAAAAAAAGGATTTTAACACCCTAAAAATTTGCATTTTCAATGGCCTTAACCACTTGCTGACCGCCCTATAGCACTTTTACTGCTACAGGGCAGCAGCTGTGGGAAGAATACAGGATTCTGTATTTCTGCCTGCAGGGGGAATGTGCGCCGCCGGTGGGCCACTTCTGCTGTGATAATTCACAGCAGAAGCTGATTGGTGGGTCGCGGGGACTCGATGTTCTCCGGCACCCACCGATCGTTAGTAAAACATGGGGAACTGAGATAGGCTGATCTCAGTTCTGACAGGGGGAAGGGATGATCATGTGTCTCTGCAAAGCAGGGACTAGAATCCATCTCTTCCTCTAGGGAAAGCACCACACTGTGTACATATAAACACTGGTTAGGCACACAGTTAACCCTTTGATCGCCCCTGATGTTTAACCCCTTCCCAGACAGTGTCATTAGTACAGTGACAGTGCATAGTTTTAGCACTGATCACTTTATTAGTGTCAATGGTTCCCAAAAAGTGTCAGTTAAGCCTCGTACACACGGTTCGACGATCGTATACAACAGGCCGTACGAACGACCGTTGTATGCTAATCCAACCGTGCAATTAGAACAGCTGACGTACGACGGTCGTACAACAGGAGTTGTATGAGCTAACTAGAAAACTTTGGTTGTACGACAAGCAGTCGTACGACCGTTGTATCGTGTGCACAGAGAAGTTGGTCCAACAAGTTGTACTGTGCAAAACACGCATGCTCAGAAGTCAGGAACGCTCAGAAGTGTCCGTTCGTTTGTGTAAACCTACGTTCCTAATTTACAAATCACATTCACCTGAACCTTCTCTTTATACGCTCGTAACACGTCACTACATTCGGCTTGGTTGTACGATCGCTTAGTGCGTGTCAGTATGCGAGATACAACAGCCAACATACGATATATATATAAAAAAAAACAAATCCCATAAATATATCCTATAGTTTCGTTTACATGAATGTTATAGCGTCTACAATCAATATACTTTTATTGGGATTTTTATTTTGCCAAAAATATGTAGCAGGATACCTATTGGCCTAAATTGATGAAAAAATTCGATTTTTTATATTTTTTATTGGATTTGTTTTATAGCAGAATGTAAAAAAATATTGCTTTTTTTTTCAAAATATATTTTATTTATTTCAGGTACTTATATAGCCCCGCCAATTTATGCAGCGCTTTACATATACATTGTACATTCACATTCGCCCCTACCCTCACGGAGCTTACAATCTAAGGTCACTAAAGCCTTGTACACAAGGTGCAGCGGTCGTACGACCAAATGGCCCAAATCGTATGTCGGCTGTTGTATCTAGCATACTGACATGCACTAAACGATCGTACGACCAAGCTGAACATAGTGTCGTTTTATGAACGTATAAAGAGAAAGTTCAGGTGCAAGTAATTAGCGTCCGGCCGTTCCTGAGTTCTGAGCATGCGTGTTTTGCACAATACAACTTGTTGGACCAACTGCTCTGTACACACGATACAATGGTTGTAAGACCACTTGTTGGTACTACCAAGTTTTCTAGTCTGCTCATCCAACTTCTGTTGTACGACCGTCGTACGTTCGCTGTTCTAATCGCGCGTACTAACGGTCGATTTAGCATACAACGGTCGTTCGTACGACCTGTTGTATACGATCGTCGACCCATGTGTATGAGGCTTAACTCACATTCATACATCAACCAGGGCCAATTTAAACAGGATCTAATTTACCTACCAGCATGTCTTTGGAGCGTGGAAGGAAACCAGAGTACCCGGAGAAAACCCACGCTGGCACAGGAATTGTCGGTCTTTAATTGTTTATAGAGCAAAAACAAAAAAATAACAGTGGTGATCCAATGCCACCATAAGAAAGCTCTATTTGGGGGGAAAACAAGGACATACATTTTATTTGGCTACAACGTTGCATGACTGCAAAATTGTCAGTTAAAATATCGCAGTGCTGTATCACAAAAAATGGCCTGGCCATGAAGGGGGGAGCAGTGTTGCCAACCTCCCACAGCGTTTTTTACTGGCAAATCATGGAAAATCTTACTGGCAGAGCTCATTTTTTTACTGGCAACCTTAAAAATAACTGAACTCCTATTAAAAACGAAGACAATTAATATTTAAACACAACATGGAAACACTGACAATACCCATATCAAGTAGTTTGCCCAGTTTACACTTAAAAAGTCAGCACAGCATGACAAATTATCAGACCTTGATATCTATAGACAGTTCTAAAAATCACTGATTTTTACAAACTGTCAGTAAATTTACGGGCAGTTGGCAACACTGGGGGGGGGGGGGGGGGATAAATCTTCCAGAGGTCAAGTGGTTAAAAAAGGTCACAAGTTTCAAATCTATACACAAACTATTGGCACACATGGGTGCACTCCTGGCAGAACAAACTTTTAGACATTTACTTGTCTCTTCACACATGCAAGCTTAATATAGCTTTCTTTTTCTAGAACTATTTCAAGGCTTCTCTGGTGGGGATTTTGCTTGAATAAAGCTGTCAAAATGTAATCCCTCCACTTCCTTGAGATATTTTGAGGTGAATTACTTTCTCAAACATAGCAAAAGTTGATTTTTTTTTTTTTTTGTACATCCCTTTTACTTCCAATCTCAGTGTTTCTATACGGCTTTCAAACACAAAATAAATAAAGAACTTTTCATCCATTTCTATTATAGAAAAAAAAATCCTTATATCATCGCTTTGATTCTCTATCTATTATACAACACATTCAGCGTCTCTTTGCTGTTGGTTATTTATGACGGGTGGAATGTTCCAAACTGAGCAAAAAAAAAAAAAAGATGATGTTTATTTCTTTTTCCTCCCAAAGCCATTTAAATGAAGGGCAAAATGCCCCTGCAGCAACACCTGAAGTGGATGGAGGCTTGGATTGCCTGTGGTGGTAAAGCTCAATAATATCCTGTCCCTAATAGCTTCAGCTCCAGTCTAAACGCCAGGTTATGAAGGATGAACCGGAGTGAATGGTAAATCATGGCAGATCAGTTTTCCGAGGCAGCTCGGTGTGTTGCCCTGTTCAAATTACTAGCATATGTCATGTTGCATGCAAACAGTTGTGCTTAAAATATTGCCGAGTCAGGAACACTAGACATCAACCGTACATTAAGCAGAGGATTTGTTTTGTATCTCCAGCAGTTCCGATATCTATGGCATCATAACGATAACCGAGGATATATGATGGGCGCTGGATAGGCGCTGTGCTTATTAGCATTTAAAGCTGAACTTCAAACAAAAGGCTAGGTACACCGATGAAATCAGTGTTGCCAACCGCCAGTAAAGTTACTGACAGTTTGTAAAAATCAGTGATTTTAAGAACTGTCTATAAATATCAGGGTCTGATAATTTGTCATGCTGTGCTGACTTTTTAAGTGTAAACCGGGCAAACTACTTGATATGGGTATTGTCAGTGTTTCCATGTTGTGTTTAAATATCAATTGTCTTAGTTTTTAATAGGAGTTCAATTATTTTTAAGGTTGCCAGTAAAAAATGTGCTCTGCCAATAAGATTGTCCATGATTTGCCAGTAAAAAACGCTGCGGGAGGTTGGCAACACTGGATGAAATACATATACTGGAGCTGTTTTACAGGCCAAAGAACTAGGGTTGCAACCTCATCCCTTTAATCCAGAACACATATGAATTATACAGGTTCTGAGGCTAATTTAATGCAGATAAGGCACCAAGTGAGTTTAACCCCCCTGGCGGTAATCCCGAGTGTGGCTGGGGGTGGAATTTCAGTACCATTAGCGGTAACCCCGAGCCACACTCGGGATTGCATTGCTGGATCCAGGCAACGCTACTCACCTTGCCCCCTGGATCCAGAGATGTCCCCCGCCGTGTCTGCGGGCTGTGTCCTCCGCCAGGTGACTCTGTGTGCCGGGCTCCGTTCCCTGCGAGTGTCGCGTCGCACGGGGACGGAGACCGGCGGGAAATTCAAAAAGTGAAACACACACAGCACATACAGTACACTGTAATCTTATAGATTACATTACTGTATGAAATCATTTCACATCCCCTTTGTCCCTAGTGGTTTGCCCAGAGCCCTGCATGCACTTTTATATTATTTATGTCATTCTTTCTGCCTGGAAACTTGAGAATGTCCATAGCAACCAAAAAGTGTCCCTTTACGTCAAAAGTGTTTTTTTCGTCAAAAGTGGTTTTTGATTGGCTAGAAAACACCGATAGTAAAAAAGAATGATTTGCAGAATTGAGTGATACTGATTTTTAGGGAAATTTATCATCAGACACTGAAAGTGACGACAGCGACAATTCTGCAACTGAGTAAATTTCAGTGTTTTTGGTTTGATTACATCATTGAATACATTTTATTACTATTACGTTATTATTTTTGATAATTATTTTTAGTTATTTATTATATTATAATTTATGATTTCATTTTTCAAACTTTATCATACCTGGGATGTCTACTAGACTCTTGTTTGGACAGATTTAAGTGAGTTATTCCTAAGAATTACAGGCCTGCAATATAAAACGCCAAATTTTCATGCAAAATAATTGTACCGCTTTCAGCACCAAAAATCTGAAATAATCATACCACCAGGGAGGTTAATTACCACCTTAACCAATTGCCGTCCGCCCACCGTCAAATGATGTCACATAATGGTGCACCCGAAGGGCCGCTCCGGCGCAACATGGCACAATCCTGATGTCTGTAAAGAGCTGCTGACGCTGCTCTTTAACCATGTGATCACATGTAAATACCATGGGGTCATGAAAAAACCATGGGGTCACATGTAAATACAGGAAGTGCCGGTAATCGGCTCTCATCGCCTCACTTGACAGAGTGTGTGGAGAGGAGAGTCGATCAGTGCCATTTCCTCGCAGAGGACAGCAAGACATGTGATCAGTGCCCTGATTACACTAAAGCGCCATCAGTGCCCACCAGTGCCAGCATTCATTGCCACCAATCTGTGCCCATTAATGATGCCAGTCAGTGCTGACTTTCAGTGCCCATCAGTGCTGCCTATCAGTGCTGCCCATCAATGCTGCTCATCAGTGCCACCCATCAATGCCCATCAGTGCCATCTATCTGTGCTGCTTATCAGTGCCCACCAGTGCCACCTATCAGTGCCCGCCAGTTCCACCCTTCAGTCCCACCTATCAGTGCTCATCAGTGCCCATAAGTGTGGCATATTAGTGCCTCCTCATCAGTGCCACCTAATCAGTGCCCATAAGTGCCGCCTTATCAGTGACCATGAGTGCAGCCTATCAGTGCCCATCAGTGAAGGATAAAAAAATACTTATTTACAAAATTTACTGATGGAAACTATTTTTTTTTTTAGTAAAAAATAAAAAACACAGTGGTGATTAAATACCACCAAAAGAAAGCCTTATTTGTGTGAAGAAAATGCTAAAAATTTCACATGGGTACAGTGTTACATGACTGCGCAATTGTCATTCAAAATGTGACAGAGCCGAAAGCTGAAAAATGACCTGGGCAGGAAGGAGGTCAAAGTGCCTTGTATCGAGGTGGTTAATCAGCCACAGAACCTGTGTAATTCATATGTGTTTGGATTTAAAGGGAGGAGGTGGCAACTCTACAAAGGACTGGTTTTTGTGTCAATTCGGTTTTGAAATTTACAAAGCTTTGGCCCGTCAGGGCTTGCGCACCTGCACACTTTTGGCACCAAAGTATACCACAGCGCACAGATTATTCGCAACTGCCCAGATAGCAAGCAATTAAGCTGCAAGTTTGAAAATGACTTGCTGAGCTATTGCTAGAATTGCCAGGATTAACAAGTTTGTTGCACAAGTCCCGCATTACATGACTCCAGATCAACTTTCTTTGCAAACATTCTGCAAGTCTGCTGCAAGTTCTGGTTCAGTTATGTTGTGCAATAGTCCTCCCACCACAGGGGACACTGTGGCTGAATTTTAATGTTGGAGACTTGCAGAGCTCTTGTTGTAGCCTCACCACTGCAACTTTGCTCTTGTTAGAGACTTGCCACACAAATGTGCTACAAATTGGAAAAGTGTCAACTAGAGCTTGTGCTACAAGTGCTCTGCAAGTGTACAACTTGCCAGTGAAAATTTGCAGCACATTAACAAGACTTACAATTCAATACTGCCACAAATTTGTGGCAAGTGATCTTTGCTATCTGGGACACAGATTATTCGCAACTGCCCAGATAGAAAGCAATTGTGCTGCAACTTTGAAAATGACTTGCTGAGCTATTGCTAGACTTGCCAGCCTTCACAGGTTTGTTGCACAATTGCAGCAAGTCCACATTGTATGACTCCAGATCAACTTTCTTTGTAAGCATTCTGCTGCAAGTTCTGGTTCAGTTATGTTGTGCAATAGTCATCCCACCACAGGGGGTCACTGTGACTTACAGAGCTCTTGCTGTAGACTCAGCACTGCAACTTTGCTCTTGCGACAGACTTGCCATGCAAATTTGCTATAAATTGGAAAAGTGTCAACTAAAACTTGTGCTTCAAGTGCTCTGCAAGTGTACAACTTGCCCGTGAAAATGTGCAGCAAGTTAACAAGACTTACAATGTAACACTGTCACAAATTTATGGCAAGTTATCCTTGCTATCTGGCTGTAAGCTGTGGTGTGCTATAGTGCAGGTGCATGCATTTTTACTTACTAAAAATGTGTTTTAGGTGCCATTTAGTAAGAATAGTATGTAGGTTGAGGGGTTGAAGACCCAGACGGTAGGCACCCGGAGGGAAGGCACGGCACACACAGTGGTTGAGAATGCATAGTATATTGTTACACTGGTTCAGATATAACAAAATACTTTTTCCAACAGTAAGAACCAAGCAGCAAAACTCATCAGTATATGGAACTCACAGAGGGAGAGGCCAGTAGCACCTGGGACAGCAGTGGCTGGGAGGCTGATGCAGAAAAGCACAGTAACAGAAAAGTTCCCCAAGGAGATCTGCGACAATCCCTAAGCTGTTCCTCCTCCTCTGAAAAATTTCCTTAAGCTAGGCTCACTCTTCCTATCAGGTGGGTTTCTGCCCCTTACCTGACCACAAGCAGAATGAGTGCCAATCTCAGTGAGTCATGGGGGTTGATTTACTAAAGCTTGAAAGTGCAAAATTTGGTGCAGCTCCACACAGAAACCAATCAGCCTCAATGTTTTATTGTCAAAGCTTGATTGAACAAGCTGAGGTTAGAAGCTGATTGGCTAGCATGCACAGCTGCACCAGTTTTTGCACTCTCTAGCTTTAGTAAATCCACCCCATGGCTTCTTATACGCTCTGCCCTCACTAAAGATGGTCTTCGAGATTCCCCAGGTGGCAGGGTCCCATTGGACAACAGCCCACCCAATGATTGAGCAGGGCCCTAAGAGGACTAGATATTCCTCTTGTCCCCCACTTTCCCTGCAAGGCAGATGCAACAACACCAAACATGTAGGGAGGTCAACCTACACCTGCCTACAAGTATTGCACCACAGTGCACCCATAACCTTGCTTTAGAGTGCAAAGCAAACAGTAAAATATGTGTTTTACTGGGCGTTAGTGCAATGCAAAAATATAAGGCTGGCCACTGATGGACTGAAATCGTCTGGTTCAGAATTCAGGAAGTTCCGGGTGAGAGGTGAGTCAGGAGGAAGTAGAGAGACAACATTGCTGGAAGTGGCAGCAGAGGAGATCTCGGAGCCGCATTCCTTGGTACAAGCGTGCAGGAGGTCGTTTGGGAGGAGACTACAGCCGCTCTAGACCTAAGGTCGTACTGGATTGTGTGACGCGCTTTCACCCTACGAACGTCTAGACCCCCCCAGGATTGTGTGACGAGACCTGTCCGGAGAGGGAGGACCCTCCAACCCCATATATTCAGGCATGAATATACCTACTATCTGGTAAGCCTTGATTCCTCCTGATATTGGATTGACCAGATGTTCACATACTGTTCACCATCGTTCACTATTTTGGGAATAACCATTGTCATATAATCACCGTCACTTTGATATTTTTATATCTGGATATGTGCACATCTGAATATTGGACTATTTGGTTTTTACTGTATTGGACAATTTGAATATTTGCACTTTCTAACATATTTGCACTTTTTTGGAGCACAGCTTCTTAGGACTTTCAGGACCTTATTTTTTAATACAAATTTTATATCAAATTTTCAATTTTTTTTATTACTATTTTCATGTTCTAAGTTGACTCTGGGACATATATCACCATTTCTGTCTCACTGTTTGTATTTTGAGTTTATCCTTATTATATACATTCATGCCTTTTCGGGGGTTGGTATACCTCTAAGTATCATTACCTTAACATTCTGGGTGACGGGTTGGGTCCTGTCTTCCGAACTGTGGGTTTAGCGCCATTTTTTATATGTATTTGTATATTGCTATCATATCTCCTCTCAAGTGTCTCTTCTCCACAGAGAATAGGTTTAATGCTTGTAGGTATTCCTCGTAACTGAGGTCCTCTAGTCCCTCTTACCTCTTATATCTGTTCAATTTTCTTTGTCACCTGACATTACTTTGGGAAGTCCTGTTGGGCATTATCTGGATTGCAAGAACTGTAGAAAGCAACAGCTAATAACTTTTTCTGCTAGCAGAATCAGCACACTCAACATGGAAGATGATCTGCTTGTGCCACTCTTAGTACTGACACCTGTGCTTGTCACTCATAAACTTACCTCCATAGTAGATGAGAAGATAAGAAGTCAACAGCATTTAAGAATGTCCATTACAATAGTCTGGGTTGCCTTGAGAAAGGAACTCCTCAAGGCCCCGAAACTCTGGCTATTATGATGTAAATGATGCAGTTTGTACAATAAACAAATTAAATGAACTTGCTATAAAAATGGAGTGTTGTTGACTTCTTATCTTCTTATCTGGTTTCTACATGGCACCATCAGTCACAGTCATTACAAGAACCCATTGGTTATATTCAGCAAAGAGCTGCAAAAAATGTAGCTCTAACACAAATTGTATCCTCCACACTAGATTTCACCTATAGGCCCTTTTCACTACCAATCAATCTCAGCTTGGGTCAGATTCCCAGGCCTAAGGAAACATTCCCAATCCTATGGACCTATAAAAGGGAACTGTACTTACAGGGGTTTACAGAATATTTGAAGGAGGAAGCTAGAGATGTCCACCTATAGCCCTACTCATCAAATAACATTACTTTTTGACCTTTAAAACAAGTAAAGAAAATTCTTTATCTGTTCACATGAACACTCAAAGTCAACAGTTCTGAATCATAAAAAAACATAATTAGACGGTATGGTCAGCAATGAGATCTTTCTTTTCTACCTTTTCATGCAGGAGGTCCACTCTTTGTGCATTCTACCACAGAGCTAAAATTATATTTTCTTTTATATTCCTTAATACGTAAGCTTGGAGGCTTCCTGAGCTAAAAAGGCAAATGGTTTCACATATTTAAGATCTTTCATCATAGTATTTAGGAGTGATACTGTATGTCTTTCATTCAGGCTCTGTGTGATTTTAATAGGTCATCAAATAGAAATTTGACTCTTGGTGCCAAGTTATAAAAGGCTTACTTACCAAGTGCTATGCCAGATCTATTACAAGATTTTTTTTTTGTTTTTATATTATTATTCATACCATAGCAACGCTGAATTGCAGGCTGAAAACTTTAATATTAACATGACTTACTTTTTCCTACCTATATATATAGGCTCGTTAGTTGAGCCACCCTCTCTCCAATTTCTTACTTGGTTGGTTGCTTGATGGGTGGATCTCTCAAGCTCCCCCATGCTTGGGCTATTACAAATACACATTTCCAGTAATCAGTTAATTATTGCTGGTAACTTTTTGTTTAAATAAAATAGTACACTCCATAAGAAATATAAAGCAATACCCTCTCCGCTTTTAGGCAATCCTTGAAAACTAATTTATTCAGGGAAGCCTACCCTACCTAAAATCTGTACTTGAGTCACCTCTATCAGATCATCCCCTGCAGTTATTACCTTTTGTACGACCCCCCCCTTTAGATTGTAAGCTCAATGAGCAGGGCCATCCTATTCCTTCTGCATTGAACTGTGTTGTAAGTGTACAGTCCCCCTTTATATTGTAAAGCGGTGCACAAATGGTTGTTGCTATGTAAATCCTGTAAAATTATAATAATCACACATAATTACACATTACGCTTAAAAAATAAAATGAATGGCAAAATCTCCACTTTAGTTGAAATAATTTACAAAAGTATTTGCGTTGAGATGTCCTTATTTATGCATACACCTAACAAATAACTAATGGAAAAAAATATATATGTACAGTGTATATATATATACATATATATATATACAGTTATCTATACAGTATATATATAAATATATATATATATATATATACTTTTTATATCTTTATTTTTTATCTGAAAAAAAAAAACAATAAAGTCCTTTCAAGTTTCTTTCTGGCTTGGTGCATTTGCTATTTTTTTTTTAGTTCTTCTAAAATCCAGACAATCAGAAATTGCTGGTGAATCACTCCCCTCTGTTCTAATGCAGCTTAAGAGTAAGTCAGAGGAAGGATGTGAATACGGTAATGCTGACTGCTGATGGATATAATGTACGGAAGTTGTTCATTTTCACAAGGGTCTCTGACCCCTCTGCATTAGGCTCCTACCGTGTCCCTGTGCTTGCTCTTGTGCGGCTTCCTGAAA
Organism: Glandirana rugosa; assembly: GCA_018402905.1. Lineage (NCBI taxonomy): Eukaryota > Metazoa > Chordata > Amphibia > Anura > Ranidae > Glandirana > Glandirana rugosa. The sequence continues at coordinate 846,285 of BLSH010416462.1, read as the reverse complement.
TAATGGTGATATCCAGGCAGAGGAGAAGAAGTAATCTTCCAGCACACCTACTGAACAGATTTTTAGAAGGAATGAAGGAAGGCTGAAAGAAAGGAATGCTATAAAAGGCCACCTGCCATTTATTAACAGGTGACTATTTAAAAAAAAATGGAGTCCAATGCGCGCTTCAAGAATGCCACCCTACTGATTTATACAAACAAATCAAAATATGCTATAATGGGTTTTGATGCAGGTTATTTACTTGCACTGAAGTAACATGAACATTAAAGTGTTTTATTTTTAAATTTTAGATATTGTAGAGATGGTAAAATACTTGTCAATTATTATTGCCATTTGTGCCCAATTCGTGAGATATACTTTTTTGTCATACAGGCATTACAATAAATGGGAGGAAGAGCTCTTTTTGACGGATGACCCGGGGGGAGGGGGGGGGTGCAGTGTGGGGCATTAAAAATAGACAGCTGAGACAACTAATTGATTAATGAAGAGAGTTAAACGCCACATCCAAAGATTATATCCATTTCTCAGCCCCTCATAGTACTTATGGTAGAATAGATCATATATTTATCCCAAATTCCAAGATACATAAAGTTCATAAAGCCTCAATCTATGATATCCCCTGGTCGGATCATTCTCTAGTTAGCTTAACACTTAATGACACCCCAACTCTCTCAGGCCTTGCCCATGGCGTTTCAACAAAAATCTCCTAAATAACCAGGTGCATTGCACTATGTTGGAGAAGAATCCTAGAGAATACTTCCTATTGAACGATATAGATGATATTATGCCAGGTTCCCTATGGGGAGGGCACAAGGCAGTCATAAGGGGCAAGCTTATCCAACTAGGCTCACAGCTGAAATGTGAACGACAGATGGAGGTGACTAAGCTTGAAAAAGAATTTAAAATTGCTAGTAAGAAACAAAAGCAGTGTCCTACAAAGGAATCCCTTTCCAAACTTGATACAACAAAACCGGTGCTGAATTTAGCTCTGACCTTGTCTGCTCAAAAAACACATACTCTGGACGAAGGGAGGATTTTACTCCACCAGCGATAAAATAAGCCCAAGACTAGCTACTACCTCTCTACTAGAGTTGAGCGAACCCGGACTGTAAAAAAAAGTCCGGGTTCGGGTCCGGGGTTCTGGTATTTTATTCCACGTGTTGAAAAGCTGCCAAGGGCAGCCAATGAACAAGTGTTTCACTGGTTTTCCCTAAAAGCCATCACAGCCATGCGCATAGAGCCATATTACTGTTCTAAAATCATCTTCACAGAGTGTGGGAAAAGCCTATTGCAGGCGCATAGAGCCATATTACTGTTCTAAAATCATCTCCAAAGTCTATGGGAAAAGCCTATTGCAGGGGCATAGAGTCATATTACTGTTCTTCCAGCCATATAGAGCCATATTACTGTTCTTCCAGCCGCATAGAGAGCCATATTATTGTTCTAAATTTTAGAACAGTAATATGGCTCTATGCGGCTGCAATAGGCTTTCCCACACACTGTGAAGATGATTTTAGAACAGTAATATGGCTCTATGCCCCTGCAATAGGCTTTTCCCACACACTTTAAAGATGATTTTAGAACAGTAATATGGCTCTATGCGGCTGCAATAGGTTTTCCCTACACACTTTGTAGATGATTTTAGAACAGTAATATGGCTCTATGCGCCTGCAATAGGCTTTTCCCACACACTTAGAAGATGATTTTAGAACAGTAATATGGCTCTATGCGCCTGCAATAGGCTTTTCCCACACACTTTGAAGATGATTTTAGAACAATAATCTTTCCCTTAAAGCAACAGCTGGAGGCTTTCCCTGTACAACTTGGAGATGATTTTAGAATCTAAAATCATCTCCTAGTTCTATAGGGAGAGGTTACTACTGCTGCTTAAATGGACAGATTATTGTTTCTTGCACAAAATTAAAAAGTGCATCTACATTGCTGGTTTAAAAAAAAAAAAAAAAAAAATTCCAAAAATAAAAAAAACTGTGTTGGCTACCTCCTCCTCCTCCACCACCACTTTCACTGCCTCCTCAACCTCCAACTCCACATCCACCTTAATTTTTGATTTTTTTATGTGATTTTAGCTTAAAAATTATTTTATGTTATTTCCCTATCCCCATTTCTTTGTAGGGCACTTGTCCGACCCTTACCCCCATTTTCCTTCCTTTTGCAGACCTCTAGGAATTTCCAGGACTTTGTTACAGCCATTTTTGTGCCTAAACTTTGGGTCCCCATTGATTTCAATGGGGTTCGGGGTACGGGTCAAAGTTCGGGTCAAGTCCGGACCCGATCCCGGACTTTGTCCCGAAGTTCGGCCGGACCTGCCGATCCCGGACTTCCAGAGGTTCGATCAACTCTACTCTCTACCTAAATTAAATCCTTAGTGGGCACCTTAACCCAAAATCCAGGGTGAATATTAGAGTCTTTCCATGACTTCTTTACCACACTGTACTCAAAAGATCACACTGAATCCACACATAAGTTAGAAACGTTCCTGGTAAGGACACCCCTTCCCAAACTTGAGGAGCACCACCGATCTATATTAGACTTCCCTATAACTGAAACTGAAATCTTGAAAGTCATCAAGGACCTAAAGAGTAACTCAGCCCCAGGGCCAGATAATTTTTTTCCCTACCTGGGCGGATAGTTCAATTCACCGAGGAATGGCCAGCAGCTTGATCTAGCCTCCAATCTTGCATACATTTTGGTGATACCCAAACCGGGCAAAGAAGTGAAGTGGGAAACTATAGACCGATATCATTAATTAATAATGATCTGAAAATTATGACCAAAATATTCTCGAAACGCCTAGCCTCATTCATTGGATCATATATACACAAGGACCAGGTAGGATTTATACCAGGTAGACAGGGCCCAGATTAAGTGAGAAAGGCAATAGACATCATCTTCTTGCTGAGATCAGGGTAGGAAATGGTTCTCCTTTAAGAGGGATTTCTTTTATCAATTGCCCTTCAGAAAGCTTTTGATTCTGTGTCCTGGCCTTATATTTTTGCTATCTTAACCACTTGCCGACCACGTATAGTATATATACAGCGGCAAAGTGGCACATTCCCGTAAATTTATAAACGGCGATCGCGCATGCTTGAATAGCGGGTGTGCGCGCCGCACGCTCCATGAGTGGGGCCGCAGGTTGGGCAGACTTGATGTCCGCTGGTGACCGCGATCGCTTGTGAAAGAGCCAGAATGGGGAACCACTGATGTAAACACGGTGGTTCCCCTCTCTGTGAGAGGGGACATGACAGATCTACTGATCCCTGTCACTAGGATCAGTTAGATCTGTTATGCCCCTGGCAGCCCAACCCCCATACAGTTAGAACACACACAGGGAACACAGTTAACCCCTACAGCGCCTCCCCAGGTTAACCCCTTCCCTACCAATGACATTTACACAGTAATCAGTGTTTTTTTTAGATCTGATCGCTGTATAAATGTCATGGGTTCCAAAAAAGTGTCAAAAATGTCAAATATCACCAAAAGAAAGCTCTATTTGTGGGAAAAAAAGGACGTCAATTTTGTTTGGGTACAACGTTGCATGACCGCGCAATTGTCAGTTAAAGCGACGCAGTGCCGAATCTCAAAAGTGCTCTGGTCCTACAGTGGGAAATCCTTCCGGGGCTAAAGTGGTTAAAGAAATGGGACTTCAGCCCTAAATTTATTGGAGCCATGGAGGCCCTCTATTCACTACCCAAAGCACAAGTCAGACTTCAGTGACATTATTCAGACTCCTTCCCCATAGAAAAGGGAACAAGGCAAGGATGCCCCCTTTCCCCACTCCTCTTCGCGATAGTGGTGGCTGAACAAAGGCCTATTTAGAATAGGACACTATTTCAACTCTAATGGTCCTTTATCACTTAACCATTGCATCAACAGATTAGAGATGCCACCCACTGAAAAGTTTAGATACACTCAAATCTCCCATTTTTTACATTCCATCTGGACTAATAAACCAGACCCATTGACTATTACCCCATATGAACAATGGTGTTCACAGGTCATGGACATGAGAGGGGGCATTTAGCTTATATACTCGGCTCTAGCTGAGACTCAGGAGAAATCACTCTACATGTTGAGCTGGGAGAGAGATCTCGAGATGGATTGGGAAATGGATACCTGACACCAGTACTTTTTTCAATCCTGTTGAGGGATTGATAACGTCTCCTTGATGGAAGCCAACTTAAAGATCATAACTAGAGTTGAGCGAACCCGAACTGTAAAGTTCGGGTCCGTACCGAACTTTGGGGTGTCGGTGACCCAGACCCAAACCCAGACATTTCAAAAAAAGTTTGGGTTCGGGTTATGGGTTCGGGTAATTGATCACACGTGTTGAATAGCTGCAGGGCAGCCAATCAACAAGCGTTTCACTGGTTTGCCCTTAGGAGTAGAGTTGAGCGAACAGCTGGACGTTCGGGTTCTGCTGGTCCGTCCGAACTTCAGGACAAAGTCCGGGTCCGGGTCCGGACGGAACCCGAACGATCGCACGGACAACGAACCCCATTGAAATCAATGGGGACCCGAACTTTTAGGCACAAAAATGGCTGTAGCAAAGTCCTGGAAAGCCCCAGAGGGCTGCAAAAGGAAGTAAAATGGGGGTAAGGGTAGGGCAAGTGCCCTACAAAAAAAATGGGGACAGGGAAATAACTTTAAATATTAAAAAAAAAATAAAAACAAAAAAAAGCAAAAATGGAGGTGAATGTGGATCATCTTCAAACTGTGTCTGAAAAGTATTAATTAACGGTAGAAACCATATAACTGTTCTAAAATCATCTGTGTCCTCTGTATCCCCCCAGCCACGCTCCAGTGATGCCCACGAGCTGCGTTGGGTGCCACCCTGCTGCAATTCCTCCTCCTCCTTCTCCTCATCTTCCTCGTCCTCCAGAACTGTGCCCTGGCTTGAATATTTTGGACCTGGCCTATGCTGGTGCAGGAACCCACCCTCCGAGCCACTTGCGAATGACTGGCCTGATAACCGTGGAAATGACCCCTCTTCCTCCTCCTCATCCTCCTGTGCCACATCCTCTTCCATCATGGTCCGAAGTGTTTTTTCAAGGAGACATAGAAGTGGTATAGTAACGCTGAGAACAGCATCATCGGCACTGGCCATGTTGGTGGAGTACTCAAAACACCTCAATACGCTACACAGGTCTCGCATGGAGGCCCACTCGTTGGTGGTGAAGTGTTGCTGTTCCACAGAGCGACTGACCCGTGCATGCTGCAGCTGAAACTCCACTATTGCCTGCTGCTGCTCGCACAGTCTCTCCAGCATGTGCAAGGTG
>BLSH010416462.1:815686-836732 GCA_018402905.1 Glandirana rugosa | reverse complement strand
TTGGAGGAATAGGTCCCCGTAAGGGTATACCACACGTCTTCTCAGGGATACACAGGTGTTGGGGATTTCGTTACCCCTCTATGTAGTCCTTTGTAAAATCGATTAGCCCATCCTTGGTCTATGGTAGACCAATACTAATCTCAACTCGCTTGTGAACCTACAAGCCCAAGCCACCCAAGCCTACTTGAAGCCCTTTTTCAGGCCCAAGCCATGGCTTGAACTGAGCTTGAAATGGGGTTTGGGGTAACTTCAGTTACCCCTGGGCTTGAAAAGCCGTGTTTTTACTGACATTTTTTCAGGGCCTTTCACGATCTCCCGACGTTTTCCTTCATTTTACTAAAATCTTGTTATTAGACAGGGAATGTCGTTGTCGTCCTTGGACTGGGATATCCTCATCCGCTACTAAAATCTTTTGTTCTAAAATCATTTTACTTCCTTTTGCAGCCCTCTAGCACTTTCCGGGACTTTTTTACAGTCATTTTTGTGCCGAAAAGTTCGGGTCCCCATTGACTTCAATGGGGTTTGGGGTAAAGTTCGAGTCAAGTTCGGTACCGAACCCGGACTTTTTCCCGAAGTTCATCCGAACCCACCGAACCCGAACATCCAAGTGTTCGCTCAACTCTAATCATAACCAGATGGTATCTGGTTCCTACCCGATTAGCTAAAATGTTTCCTGATGTATCTCCCCATTGCTTTAGGGGTTGTGGACACATAGGGACTCTTCTGCACACCATATGGGAATGCCCCTGGATAAGGAGGTTCTGGAACTAAATATTCCATATGATACGTAAAGTTACAGGCATTCCTATTATCCAGACTGCCCTAATAGCCCTTCTCAACCAACCCATACCCAAAATTCCTAAGAGCTCTCAAGCCTTCTTCTTTATTCTTCTAGGAGCCGTGCTTACTATAACCCAAGCATGGAAAACCCCCTCAGTGTCCTTACGCTTAGCCAAACTTAAAGTGGATTATGACCCAGGAAAATATTATTAATATAATCCTGAACACCACAGGAAAATTTGAACAGATATGGGAGCCGTGGGTTAATTACACTAAAATCCTCCGTTATCTCTTTCTAAGAGATAATCTTTTATATTTTTATCATTATCAGTGAGTTTTGGTACCTCTGCCTAGGCATGACTACCTTCTACTTTGCCTACATGACTACCGCTTTTCTACTTTCCTACTATTCTGTTTTCTCACTTTGGTATTTGTCTGATACCTTACCTGTTCTTTCTCTTCAAGATTATGATACATACTAGTTTGGGTCTCTTCTCTTTTCCCTCTACAGAAGGAATCTTATGCAACTACTCATTAAGTTTGACTTAAGCTACGATAACCAGAAGAAGCCTACTATCAATAGAAGGCTAATACTTTATTAAAAAAATGGAAAATATGAAAAGGTTCACCTAATGGATGTTACACTGAATGCTCAATCAGAATTTCCTAGTATAAATAAAAGAACCTTCTTGTTGGTATGACCTCTTATCCTTAGTAATATAGTTTATGGTTTATGGGGCAGTCGAGAGATTTCGGCTTGACCACAGAATGATCCCAATAGGTGGTCTGGCTGATTCTCCAGGATGTCCCCTTTCTTTTACAATCGTGAAGGTCTATTTTTGAAATGAATGAACATCTGCCTTACAGATTTGTTTCCATAATTATGTTATGTCTAGATTGTTATGATGTTATATCTCAGGTAATAACTGTCATCTCTGTATTTTCACAGAATTGAAGATTGTTACATTCCTAGGCCTTGTATAAGGTCTTATATTCCTGTATTTCATGATCTTATTGTATACTCTTTTTGAAAAACAAAATAAAAATATTGAAAGATAAAAATAGACAGCTGAACTACCTGTCAAACTCACTTATTAAGTTCAGTGGAACCACACTGCTTGGGGGGTCAAACTTTGGTGCCCATTGTACTATACAGTGATACCTTGCACAAATGCTACAATAGAAAAAAGTTAAAGTGTTACTAAACCCAGGAGCCTGCATTCACTATATCTGGTCTCCCACAGTGCACAGAACATGGAAATACAATTATTTTAACAAATACGTATAAACTGTTAAATACCTTTTCTCATCAGCAGTATATAGCAGTCTTGTGACTTGTATCAGTGTCTGGTTAAAGCTAGTAAGAGGAGTTTTCATTCTCCTCTGACCGTCCTATGAGGCTGCAGGAACCCTGACCCTCTGTCTGGACAGTGCTGATTGGCCCTGTATTAAACACACGCACCCTTCCAAAAAAAAGCAAAACACTCTCTAGCAATACACACCAAACTGAGCATGTGCAGTGTGCCCCCAAAAGCTGTGTTCTATCAGCAGATAGATTGGCAACTGTGGAAGAAAGGGAGGATCAGAGAATGTAGGATCAAAAGGCCTTTTTACACAATGTGGAGAATTAACCCCTTAGGTTCCACAGTACGTATAACAAGCATACTTTACTGCATATACAGACTGATTTAGTGTTGTGGGTTTAGTGACACTTAAGATTATATGTATGTATATATATATATATATATATATATATATATATATATATATATACAGTATCTCACAAAAATTTTATTCTATCTTTTAATGTGACAACACTGAAGAAATTACACTTTGCTACAATGTAAAGTAGTGAATGTACAGCTTGTATAACAGTGTAAATTTGCTGTCCCCTCAAAAAAACTCAACACGCAGCCATTAATGTCTAAATCGCTGGCAACAAAAGTGAGTACATCCCTAAGTGAAAATGTCCATATTGGGCCCAAAGTGTCAATATTTTGTGTGGCCACCATTATTTTCCAGCACTGCCTCAACCGTCTTGGGCATGGAGTTCACCAGAGCTTCACAGCTTGCCACTGGAGTCCTCTTCCCCTCCTCCATGATGACATCACGGAGCTGGTGGATGTCAGAGACTTTGTGCTCCTCCACCTTACATTTGAGGATGCCCCACAGATGCTCAATAGGGTTTAGGTCTGGAGGCATGCTTGGCCAGTCCATCACCTTTACCCTCAGCTTCTTTAGCAAGGCGGTGGTTGTCGTGGAGGTGTGTTTGGGGTCGTTATCATGTTGGAATACTGCCCTGCGGCCCAGTTTCCGAAGGGAGGGGATCATGCTCTGATTCAGTATGTTACAGTACATGCTGGCATTCATGGTTCCCTCAATGAACTGTAGCTCTCCAGTGCTGGCAGCACTCATGCAGCCCCAGACCATGACACTCCCACCACCATGCTTGACTGTAGGCAAGACACACTTTTCTTTGCACTCCTCACCTGGTTGCTGCCACACACGCTTGACACCATCTGAACCAAATAAGTTTATCTTGGTCTCATCAAACCACAGGACATGGTTCCAGCAATCCATGTCCTTAGTCTGCTTAGTCTTCAGCAAACTTTTTGCGGACTTTCTTGTGCATCATCTTTAGAAGAGGCTTCCTTCTAGGATGACATCCATGCAGACCAATTTGATGCAGTGTGCGATGTATGGTCTGAGCACTGACAGGCTGACTCACCACCCCTTCAACCTCTGCAGCAGTGCTGGCAGCACTCATACGTCTATTTCCCAAAGACAACCCCTGGATATGACGCTGAGCACGTGCACGCAACTTCTTTGGTCAACCATGGCGAGGCCTGTTCTCAGTGGAACCTGTCCCCTAATACATTGTAGCAAAGAGTAATTTCTTCAGTGTTGTCACATGAAAAAATCTAAGAAAAATTTACAAAAATGTGAAGGGTGTACTCGCTTTTGTGAGATATTGTATATATATATATATATATATATATATATATATATATATATATATATATTATTTATATAGGTAGATGTTTGGGAGTGGTGTGCAGAGAGTCTGTGGCATCTTTATACCTGCTGAGTGGGTGGATATATTCATAAGGGGAGCCTGACCACTGTGAAAACCTAACCTGAAAAGCTGATTTGCATTGCTGACCCATGAGATCTGGTCTGGGGAAAGGCTGCACCTGGATGAATTGATCTAAAAGTGCCTTATGAAGGAAAAGTTATACATATATGCTTGCTTTTATCTTTCATCTGGTACGAAGATTGGAGTGTCACTGTGGTGTGCAGTGCTTCTAATAAACACACTGAAGCTGATGTCTGGTTTCCATTTGTCCCTTTCGTATTAGAAACATTCTAATAAGATTTTTTTAGCGCCGCAAACAAACTTTTTGGATTCATATATATATATTTGCTTATCAACAAATAGTGCTGGCTGCTTAGGGAATTGTATTACCGTCATTAGAGCACGGATGATATATAAAAGTTTTTTATATATTATTTTTACTTTAAGATTATAGTAAAGTTGTCATTGGGTTGTCCCTATAAGTTTACTTATTTCAGGTACTTATATAGCACCGTCAATTTATGCAGCGCTTTACATATACATTGTACATTCACATCAATACTTACCCTCAAGGAGCTTACAATCTAGGGTCCCTATCTCACATTCATACATACTAGGGGCCAATTTAGGCCGGAACCAATTAACCTACGAGCATGTCTTTGGATTGTGGGAAGAAACCGGAGTACCCCCACGCAGGCACAGGGAGAACATGCAAACTCCAGTCAGGCAATGTCATGGTTGGGAATCGAACCAGTAATCCTTTTACTGCTAGGCGGAAGTGCTAACCACTATACCACTGTGCCGGGGCAAACTGACACCTAATCTACCACCTAAAGCTATACAGATTCTGTGCAAATTTGAACAAAGTAGAAAGTTGAGAATATGCCCTTTATCCCCATGTGATGCTGCCTGGGTGTGGTGATTGGCTAAGGGGGTGGGTGGGTCACGTGTGCATCTATGCTGGAATGCTTTGCCTTTCTCTAACAGGGCTCCAGTAGCTGAGTGGGCAATGGGGAAGTTCTGGCATAGTAAAGGTAGGCACCTTATGGTGATTGCTACATTGTCTTGGGCTAAAGTGGTTCTAAAAGCATTTTCTGCTTTAGGGTAAAAAACCTTCCATGATACCCCCCCCCCCCCTTAAATACTTACCTGGTTCCTCTTTTTATCCAGCCCTGTGCCTTTCTGCAGTAGCACATGCCTTCTCTCCCTCTCTCTCACAGGTACATATTCCAATTATTTACAATATTAGTGCAGCATTTATTGAACACAAAATGCTTTGGGGTACCCCCACCCCAAAGTACCCTATCCCCTTGTTGATGCAGACAATGGCCTCATCCCCACAACCCTGGGCTGTGGTTGTGGGAGTCTGCGGGAAAAGGGCATAATGGGATCTTCAGAAAGGGTTCCCCCAGATCCCAGCCCCCTTATGTGAATGAGTATGGGGTACCCCTACCCATTCACCAAAAAAGTGTCAAAAAGTAATAAAAACACAGACAGTTTTGACAATTCCTTTATTAAAGAATAAAAAATAAAAGAGCAGTGTCCCCCGATGTAGATCCAGCCACAGCACAGGGTTGTGGGGATGAGGTCCTTGTCCCCATGTTAATGTCCCTGCCCCAAAGTACCCCTCCCCCATGTTGAGGGCATGTAGCCTAGTATGGTTCAGGAGGGGGACGTGCTCGGATAAGGGTCTGCTATGGCTCTTAGGGGGGACCTTGCCCCATTTTCTTTTTAAATGTTGGCATGGGGTTCCCCTGCAAAATCCATACCAGGTCCGTAGGGGCCACGCAGTTTTTTTTAACATTTTTCTATTTCCAGCAATGATATTATATTTCCGGCAATTTAAATGGTATTGCATGCATTTTTTCTACCTTTAAAAATGTCATTTTTGCTGCATGCTACAGATGCACCACTTTACAGGCAGACTAAGGGGACCCCTCCAGACACTATATTTAAAGGATTTTTTCATTTTTATTGTTGCACTTTAAGCATCATTAAAATCACTGCTCCTGTAAAAATGATCTTTTTTTAAAAAAATGTTTTTGAATTGATACATGTACCCAAGGGCAGTGCCCAGACCCCCATACACTTTTTATGGGAAATTACTTGCATATAAGTCTTCAAAATGGGGACTTTTGATTTTTCAAGTTTAGAAACCCATAGACTTTAATAGGGTTCGCCCTTCGAGTCAGAACTTTTTCTCTGTTCAGGAGTTCTGGTGTAAACTGAACAGGGGGGTATTCTGCCCATCTCTAGTAGCAGTGCCTCTGCAGAATATGTGGGAGTGGTTGGGGGTTAAGTCATGCATTTTTACTGACACATCATGTAGGTGAGACCTAATGACCCAGTTTAGTTGTGCCACTTTTCTGTGCACCTCGATCCCTGTGCTGCGCCCTCAGGAACCTCTCTGCTCTGTCACCTCCTGCCTCCGGCTACAGCCTCACCCTCCTCCCTCTTCAACAATTATTGACTAAGGCGGGTAGATCACTCCATCGGGGAAAAGCAGTGATCGTCTTTCCGGGACTTTAATTGTAGCATAGGAAGCTGTGCAGCCGGTTTTATCTACCTGCACCTCGAAAACAAATAAATAGTACCCTTCCTGCTGCTGCCTTTTGGGTGACTCTGCTGGACTGATGGGGCCCAATGGAATGTCATTTATGTCCTGTCCTGTGCCCCCCCCCCCAGATTTTAGTTTTGCCCCCTCAAGTCTCTGAGAAGGCATCCACTAATGTGGATGGGGGAATCCCTTTTGATCTATTATATTCAGCAAGGAGACTTCCCCGCTATCAGAATACACTGATCAGCTTTGCAGGCTATAGCTGGTAGCGCTGATCGAGCATGGAGAAATCCAACAGGGCATATGCTATAAAAAAAAAATCCAACCAACTGGCTGAATAGAAGTCAATTGGCAGATGGACTTCTGTACAACCTCCCTGCCCTTGCATGGATCAAAATTCTCTTTGCTGAAATTTCAATCCATGTATGGCTGGTTTAAAAGGTGTTTAGAGGAAAATCCTAAACACCCAGGATGCATGAGTCCTTATGGTTCCCTTTTACTTATGAGACAAGTCCAGTGAATATACCGCCCACCTTCTGATGACCTTGATCACATGCTTTAGTGTAAAAGCTCTTGCCATGCGGTTTCATACACAGGGAATGAACAAGGAGCATTTCCCAGTGGACACCTCCTAGGAAAGGTAATGATACATCGAATTTCAGCTCTTACTCAAGCTGGTGGATTTTTCAAGGTCGCTCAACAGATTCCCTTTAATTTGTCACAGAACAATTTCAAGTTTGTTGGCGATTCTTTTTCTTTCAACAAAGGATGGCAGCAATAATATATAATTTACAAACTATTTTTAATTCTATGTGGCAGTAATAGAGTTGTCAGTGGTGCTCACAACTCTCTCCTGCTTGGTGCTGCTTATATTACCTGTTCACGCAGCTGCAGTTTTGACCCCTATAGGATTCTCTTCAAATTAAGCTCATCTTCTTTCATTTCCACCTGGTCCCATCACCGGCTGCATAAGCTGAGCAGTATTTAGTCCAGGAGCTCTGTGTTCATTGTCTCCAGCCGCTGTAAGCATTTAAATTGGGAAGACTGAATCTTGACTGCATCAGTGAGCCCGAAGGCATCTATCCATTCACCAGAACAGCTCATCGCCGGAGTTACTTGTCTCTGAGAAATACTGCAGATGTTAAATGTTCGTGTTCATCGTTGTGACTAATGCACAAGGCACACAGATTAAGTTAATGTACTTGTTATACATCTGCAGTATTACAGTCCGCATCTTAAAGGACAAGGCTGCCTAAAACCGTTAAAGGGGAGCGTCAATGTATTTTCACAATTGTACACATTTTGGGTTATAATTGGAACGTTTACCTGAAAGGCATTTTTTTATTACAGTTTTTTGTTCACTTGTTTGCTGTTCAGTATTTTGGATATACAGTAGTACTTAGCATCGAGATGGGCCTATGCTCCTTCTAGTAGTCACTACTATAGCAGGAAATACTGTATGGTTAACATCCCTGCCAAGGGAAACTTAGCAAGCACAATTGGATGGAGGGAAGTCATGCCTCCTGACCTTTGATCTTTAAAGCCATGTCTCCTAACCTTTGACCTTCAAGGGAAAACCCTATCCCTAACTCCTGACCTTTGACCTTTAAGGGAAATCCCTAACCCTATCCCTAACTCTTGACCTTTGACCTTCAAGGGAAAACTCTAACCCTATCCCTAACTCTTGACCTTTGACCTTCAAGGGAAAACCCTAACCCTATCCCTAACTCCTGACCTTTGACCTTCAAGAGCAAACCCTAACCCTGACCTTTTAGGGATATGTAAACCATAAAAAAAAAACAAACAAAGGGAAGGCCCTAGTGCATTATCCAAGTAAAAATGGAATTTATTGAAAAAAAACCCAATAAAATGCATACTCACAAAGGTGCGTGAGTATACAGCAAGTACATAGAAGGATGACATGAGGTAGAACATCCAAGTGTTTCTGCAGCCTCACATATGCACGCTAACGCGTTTCAGGGGCTTACCCATAAGTAAGCACAGCCCTGAAGAAGTGGGTGCGCCCCTGAAACGTTAGTGTTAGCTGTCTCTGTCCACTCACCCTGGTTCAGTGAGGTGATTGCGTGGGATGCTATGGATGATGGATGGATGTGTGGCCAGCATTCTCTGGGGTGTGCTATTGACAACGTTGTCAAATTTTTAATCTTTGGCAACAATGGTTTTGTGGATCGATTTTAATTGATGGCTATTAACCACTTCAGCCCTGGAAGGATTTCCCCCTTTAGGACCGGAGCCCTTTTTGCGATTCGGCACTGCGTCGCTTTAATTGAAAATTGCGCGGTCGTGCGGCGTTGTACCCAAACGAAATTTGCGTCCCTTTTTCCCCACAAATAGAGCTTTCTTTTGGTGGTATTTGATCACCTCTGCGTCATTTCTGATCGCCACTATAAACAAAAGAAGAGCGACAATTTTGCAAAAAAAACCCCAAATTTCTTACTTTTTGCTAAAATACAAATCCAAAAAAAATATATAAAAAAACATCGCAATCGGCGTTTATTGATTGGTTTGCGCAAAAGTGGTCGCGTTTATGGATGATGAGAATTAATTTCTGGGGTTTTTATTTTTATTTTTTTTACTAGTAATAGCGGCGATCTGCGATTTTTAGCGGTACTGCGATATTGGGGTGGACATGTCGGAACATTTTGACACTTTTTTGGGACCATTGGCATTTATACAGCGATCAGTGCTATAAAAATGCACTGATTACTGTGTAAATGCCATTGGCAGTGAAGGAGTTAACCTGCAGGGGGCGCTCTAAGGGTTAACTGTGTTCCCTGGGCGTGTTCTAACTGTGGGGGGACTGCCCTGGCTGGGGAAGGGAAGCGATCACAGCTTCCATGTAGAGGAAGGCTGTGATCACAGCCCTTCCCCCTCTCACAGAACAGAGGTCCGTGTTTACTTACACGGACCTCGGTTCTTTCACTCCGGGGGGGGGCATCGCGGGTGTCCGGCGGAGATCGATTCCGCCACACCCGCTCCCTGGCCCTCCTCCGGCGGCGCGCGCTCACTGGGCACGATCTCGCAGCCCCCGTCATATGACGGCGATTTGCGCAGGAGCGCCACACTGTCGCCATCAATTGCCGATCAGCGGTCGGCAAGCGGTTAAAGTATTAATTCTTATGGCAAGAGTTTTCCATTTTTCAGTATGCTGGTGATCTTTAATCACAATTTTTTTCTGAATGTGACATTGGTTGGCTGTCCTTCTAGTGAAGACCACTGAGCATGTGTCCACCGACAACCTCCACATTTGATCCGATCCTCAACAGATGGATGGAGGGAAGCCACACCTCCTGACCTTTGAAGCCACATCTCCTAACTTTTGACCTTCAAGGGAAAACCCTAACCCTAAAGGCAAACCTGGACAGATAAGTAAAAGATACTCGTTTTTATTAGACAACATTAAAATATTCGATAGACTATCTTTGAAGAAGACTCATAGGAAGTCGAAGCGACGGGGAGTTCTATGCACCTTGCAGTACTGACATTGTACCATGTTATTGTATTTTACCATTTCTATCGAATAGTTTAATGTTGTCTAATAAAAACTAGTATCTTTTACTTACCTTTGCCTTTAAAGTCCCAATAAACCTTTTTCTGCATATTTGTAATTTTGGGATGTGGCTATCTGCTGGACTATTTGGCAATGTTTTTGATCACTGCTCTCCTTTTTAAATACACCCTTCTGAGCAGGTGGGTGCGCATTATGGAGTCTGGCCATGTGAAACCTGCCAAAGGCTTCGTTCACATTTGTGCATGTGGATGTGCCAAGTTTTCCGTTACGTTTTAGCATGTTTTGGGCTTGTTTTTCGCACAACAGTCTATTGACTGTAATGATCTGCCTATCGCAGGACAAATGTGCCACAAAAGCCCAAGTACTAAATTCAGTCAAGCGCATTCAGCGTCGCTCTTTTTTGCGCATTGTGCCATACGGAAAACATGCAATGAAATGCATAACTGCTACCTGCATTTGGGGTGCCATTAAGAAATAATGGCACCACAAACACGTTGTTTGTTTTATTGTGTTTTTTTCTCATTTACGAAAATGATGCGTGACAAATGCGCCAAAAGCACCAATTTCACTCGTGTGTGGCGACGCCCATTTTTATGAATTTTGTCACGTGGAAAATGTGCAACAATATGTACAACTGCTATCTACATTTGGGTTGCCATTAGGAAAGTGCGATGTGCATTTTACCATGTTTTTTGCTTGCATAGTAATACACCCTTAAGGGCCGATTGACTTTTGAGTCCCCTTTTGCAGACAGAGCCAGGCAACAGGTATTTTCAGCATGCACTCTGTAGATAGCAACCAGTCCAAAGGCTTTGTTTTGTTTTTAGTTTTGGATGGGGAAAGGGTGGTATGGGCTGCCTAGAACTGTAGTTTAGTAGAACTTAAGGACCTGCAACAAGCTGTCTCTGGTTTCCATAAAGATCAAAGGCTGATAAAGGCTGTGTTCCTGTGGGACAAACTGTACAGCCCAACTGGTAAAAGGCAATTCTGACTTCTGACCTCGCACAGCCAGGCACACTGAATACTCACAGTCACTCAGAGTCACTCAGAGTCAGAGAACTTTGTTTTTGTTTCTTTATTGAGGGTAATAAACTTGGATGGGGATATGGGTATTATGGGATGCCCACTTGACTTCAGAGCAAACTTCAGGGACAATTCTCCTATATAAAGTCTATATGCAGCTCCAACATATTCCTCCAGCACACACTTGCTTGGTTCCCAGCTGCGTCACTAAAAAAAGGATTTAACCAATGGCCCATTACAGGCAGGGACTCGCAGCCCCTATACTTGTAGAACGTTGGAGTGACACAGCTAACACATTTCCAGCACTGATCCCAGCACCACGTCTTCAGGCACTGCTAAACTACCTGGCTGCAGCTGCCCCCTTTCACTAGCCCTTCTGGCTAACTTGTCCACAGTCCTCCCAGACTGAACACTCACCAGCCCACCCGTCTGACTTCTCAGGAGATCTCCCGGTCATGCTGACCTGCTCCCGCTGTCCTCTCACTTGCTCCTGTGCCTCCAGGAAAGGATTCCAGGAGCATGATCACGCCCGGCCTAGTGCCCGTTCCGGGACGCGGGCGGCCCTCTCTGTGACCACAGTGTCCGAGGACACTGCTGATCACAGATTGAGGTGAAGAGCCCATCAGCTGCTCTTTACCATTTGATCAGCTGTGGTCCAATCATAGCTGATCAGAGACCTAAACAGAAGCCGGTTATCAGCATTTCTTTCCTCATGCTGACAGCATGAAGAGAGGAGAAGAGAATCAATAACTGGCTTCTCTAAAAGTGTCCTAATTATCAGTGCAGTCCCAACAGTGCATACCAGTGCTGATAATCAGTGCCTATCAATGCTAATGTAAATTTAGTTTTTGGCTGAGCTGTAACCAGCTTGATTGTATATAGTTTAGTTGGCTTTGCCCTAATTTCAGCAAGGTTGTGCATTTCTCACTGTTACCAGGAGGTGTCGCTGTTACCACAGGCCAGTATGAGAAATACAACTACACTGAGTTATGGATAATTATTCTTTTCCCAGAAACAGCCCAGTAGGAGGTTCCTGGCAGCTGTGCATTCTGGGAAGGAGTATTTATTTGGGTGTGGCCATGTGTTCTCACTCTTCCCTAGTGGCCCTCCAGGCCGGAGGATGTGCTGATGGGAGCTCTGCGAATAGGTCCGAAAGCCTGTCTGGGGTCCAATACACCTGCGGTGGTCCTGGGGCTGTCTTGCCTGTGTGGGTGAAGCCCAGCCAAGCTGAGAATATCCGGTGGAGGACCCTTGCTGGAGAGAGCCAGGATGAAGGCTGGTCTCTCGGGAGGGCCTGGGGACTCACTTGAAGGATACACCTGCAACTAAAGCTGCCTTTACAATATGTCAGATGGCTTACAAGTTCTGACGCTGTGAAGCTGGATCTACTTCTACCAAGCTACTCCATTGCAGTATCGTGGGGTCGGCTTAAAGGTTCTGGTACTGTAATCCTGTCCCATAATCTAGACTGTGCTACCTAGCTCCTGAATGCTAAAGCCTGTGAGAGCGGTCTATTCAGGACTGTTCATTCTGCAAATCTAAACTGTGCTATTATCTCTTGAATTCAAAGCCTGTGAGAGGGGTCCATGCAAGAGTGCTCTGGCTGCTAGGTCTGTAAGAGAGACTTGTCCAGAAGTCCTGCTGGCTGCTAGGTCAGTGTGATTGGCCTGTCCGGGTATACAAGATTTGCTGTTCTACCTTTGGATTTAAAGAATCTGTAAGTGATCTGAAACAAGGTATCTGAAACCTACCCTAACCCTCTCTCCTTCACTGCTTTCAAGTTCCTTTATTAACCGATCGACATCTGCCGGCGGCAAGGTGGCTCGATAATGCGGATCGCCGTCATATGACGGCGGCGCGAGACCGCGCCTAGTGAGCTCCCGCGCGCTCACTGTGTTCGGGGAGGGCCAGGGAGCTGGTGCGGCGGAGTCGATCTCCGCCGGCCACCCACGATGCCCCCCCCCGGAGTGAAAGAACGGAGGTCCGTGTAAGTAAACACGGACCTCCGTTCTGTGAGAGGGGGAAGGACTGTGATCACAGCCTTCCTCTACATGGAGGCTGTGACCACTTCCCTTCCCCAGCTAGGGCAGCCCATACACAGTTAGAACACGCCTAGGGAACACAGTTAACCCTTAGAGCGCCCCCTGCAGGTTAACCCCTTCACTGCCAATGGCATTTACACAGTAATCAGTGCATTTTTAGCTGATTGCACTGATCGCTGTATAAATGCCAATGGTCCCAAAAAAGTGTCAAAATGGTCCGACATGTCCGCTGAAGTATCGCAGTACCGCTAAAAATCGCAGATCGCCGCCATTACTAGTAAAAAAAAAAAACCCCAAAAATGAATTCTCATCATCCGTAAACGCGACCACTTTTGCGCAAACCAATCAATAAACACCGATTGCGATTTTTTTTTATCACAAATATGAGGAAGAATATAAATCGGCCAAAACCGATGAAAAAAATGTTTTTTTATATTTTTTTTTGGATTTGTATTTTAGCAAAAAGTAACAAATTTGTTTTTTTTTTGCAAAATTGTCGCTCTTCTTTTGTTTATAGCAGCGATCAGAAATGACGCAGCGGTGATCAAATACCACCAAAAGAAAGCTCTATTTGTGGGAAAAAAAGGACGCAAATTTAGTTTGGGTACAACATCGCACGACCGCGCAATTTTCAGTTAAAGCGACGCAGTGCCGAATCGCAAAAAGGGCTCCGGTCCTAAAGCTGGAAATCCTTCCGGTCCTTAAGTGGTTAAAGCATTGAAAAATAACTAAAGTGACTGGCGCCCAAGTTTCTGTTCTAAAACTCCCCATTGGAGCCATGGTTACAAACCTGAGATGCGATGTATGCCTTCCCCATCCATGGTAAGCTCCCAAGAGGATGGGATACCCGCTACACTGACAATCAGTGCCCATAAGTGCCGCCTATCAGTGCCCATCAGTGCCCACTAGTGCTGCCAATCAGTGCCTATCAGTGCTGGCAATCAGTGCCCACAGTGCCGCCTATCAGTGCAGCCTCATCAGTGCCACCTCATCAGTGCCCAGCAGTGCAGCCTATCAGCACGTCAGTGAAAGCAAAAAATTACCTGTTTGCAAAATTTTATAACAAACTATGAAAAGCTTTTTCAAAATATTCGGTCTTTATTTGCTTATAAAAAAAATATTTAAAAAATATAAAAAAAAACTAAAAACCCAGCGGTGATTAAATACCGCCAAAAGAAAGCTCTAGTTGAGTAAAGAAAATGATAAACATTTCGTTTAGGTACAGCGTTGCATGACCGCGCAATTATCAAAGTGCGACATCGCTGAAAATTGGCCTGGGCAGGAAGGGGGTAAAAGTAGTTAAGGATTCATTTAGACGTGTGTTTTTGCTGTTCGCCAACCCCCCTAACATGCAATAGGCATTGGATGAGCTGAGCTGCATGCTGATGTGAATTTTTATGCAAGGGTACAGGTCCTCTTGTCAATAATGTTTAATATTGCTATGTATTTCACTGTTATTTGGCTTTTTTTTTTTTTTTTTTTGGTCTTCTAACTAGTGGTTAAAGTCTTTAAACTAATCCTGTCTTTACTAAAAATATAAGCCTAAAAATATCAAAACAGATAATCCCCCCAATATCAGCCTATCAGTCAATGATGCTGTGCGCTGGATTTTTTGAAAGCTTCTGTTTGTGCTTCGTTTATAAAGTGCGTCTACGTTTTTTTTCCCTCCCTTTTTTTTCAATTTTTCAGATCACAGTCTCGCCAGATAATGGTCCTTCTCTAGAGCTGAAATTGCCGTGAAAAGCAAAATAGTCCTTTTTGCCTCAATTATAGTTTGAAGTGATAAAATACTAATGACATATGATATGGTGCCTCTTCCGCGACTATGGAATTGGAAAACAGTGTCGTCCATATGAGCAAAAACATCTATTTCCTCCAGACGCTTCCCTTGAGACTATTTACAACCAACCGTTATTACCAAGCCGTCCCTCCGTCCAGTTCCAAAGCAGAAAGCAATATAAATCAATTAGCTTAACATATGCAGAAACATAATTGTTACTATTTTATAACGCAGCGCTCAATGTCGGGAGAAGCAGTCATTCCGAGACTCGGGTAATATATCACATTTGTTATTTTTTTTTCCTTCATAAAATGTCATAGCTGAAAATGTTAAATATTCATGGCCGTTTCTATAAAAGACCGCTTTTTAACGTGTATGGGAGGAAAGAAAATAAAAATGTGTGTTCTTGGTTAAGTTAAAAATGACAAATGAATAGGTGGCGCAAACAAGCATTGATTGGTGTTTGCAGAATAAAGGAGAAACCGCTGACATTTTTAAGTACTGTATGCTAATGTAGCACAGGGGTTTAAATAAACAGGCAGGGGATTCGAATTTGCTAAATTTAACCGCTTCAGCCCCGGAAGATTTTCCCCCTTAATAACCAGAGCACTTTTTGCGATTCGGCACTGTGTCACTTTGAATGGCAATTGCGCGGCCGTGCGACGTTGTACCCAAACAAAATTGACGTCCTTTTTTCCCCAGAAATAGAGCTTTCTTTTGGTGGTATTTGATCATCTCTGCAGTTTTTATTTTTTGTGCTATAAACAAAAAAAGACTGACAATTTTGACATATTTGTGGTAAAAAAAAAATTGCGATCTGCGTTTATTGATTGGTTTGTGCAAAAGTTGCAGTGTTTACAAACACGAGAATTAATTTATGGCATTTTTAAATTTTTTTATGTTTTACTAGTAATGGCGGCGATTTGCCATTTTTATCAGGACTGCGATATTGCGACGGACATGTCGGACATTTTTGACACTTTTTTTGGGACCATTGGCAGTTATACAGCGCTCAGATCTAAAAAAAAAAACACTGATTACTGTATAAATGTCACTGGTAGGGAAGGGGTTAACCTGCAAGGGGCGATCAAAGGGTTAACTGTGTTCCCTATGTGTGTTCTAACTGTGTGGGCTGCCAAGGGCATAACAGATCTAACTGATCTCGATGACAGGGATCAGTAGATCTCTGTCATGCCGCCTGACAGAGTGGGGAACCTCTGTGTTTACATTGGTGGTGTTTTCTTGTGTACCAAGCAATCATGGGTCGCCGGCTGACATCGAGCCCGCCCAACCCTCGGCCACACTCATGGAGCACGGCTAGCGGGCGTAAACAGACAGATCTCCGTTCTGTTAGGGAAGTAGAGAGAGATCTGCTGTTCCAAGTAATCCGGAACAGGGATCTATCTCTACTCCCTGTCAGCCCAGCCCCCACACAGTTAGGAACACTTACCTAGGGAACATTTAACCCCTTAATTGCCCCCTTAGTGTTAAACCCTTCTCTGACCAGAGACTTTTATACACTAATCAGTGTCTATTTTTAGATCTCATCACTGTATAAATGTCAATGGTCCCAAAAAAGTGTCAAAAGTGTCTGATTTGTCCGCCGCAATATGGTAGTCCTGCTAAAAATCGCAGATCGCCACCATTACTAGTAAAAAAAAAAAAAATCATAATAAACATGACATAAATCAATTCTCATAGTTTGTAGATGCGATAACTTTTGCGCAAACTAGTCAATAAACGCTGATTGCGATTTTTTTTTTTTTACCAAAAATATGTAGAAGAATACATATTTGCCTAAACTGATGAATACATTTGTTTTTTTATATATATATATATATATATATATATATATATATATATATATATATTTTTTTGGACATGTACTATAGCAAAAAGTAAAAAAAATGTTTTTCTTTTCAAAATTGTTGCTCATTTTTTTTGTTTATAGCGCAAAAAATAAAAACCGCAAAGGTGATCAAATACCACCAAAAGAAAGCTCTATTTGTGGGGAAAAAATGATGTCAATTTTGTTTGGGTACAGTGTCAATCACAGGCTGTGCACTGGAGATCTCTCCCCTGTCATCATGTCAGAAGTGACTCATGCAGATAGCAGAGGAATGGGACTTACTACAACTGGAACGTGCAAAATCTGGTGCAGCTCTTCATAGAAACCAATCAGCTTCCAGGTTTTATTGTCAAACCTTAATTGAACAAGCTGAAGTTATTTATTTTTTTATTTTATGTACTTATATAGCGACATCAATTTACGCAGCACTTTATATATTTATTGTACATTCACATCAGTCCCTACCCTCAAGGAGCTTACAATCTAAGGTCCCTAACTCACATTCAGCCAATTTAGACAGGATCCAATTAAGCTACCAGAATGTCTTTGGAGTGTGTGAGGAAACCGGAGTACCCGGAGGAAACCCACGCAGGCACAGGGAGAACATGCAATCTCCAGGCAGGTAGCGTTGTGGTTGGGATTCAAACCAGCGACCCTTTTGCTGCTAGGCGAAAGTGCTATCCACTACACCACTGTGCCAACTTTTAGGCCTCATACACACGGGCGTATCTAAAAAAATAAACAAAACGTCGGGTCCGACGTCAAGGAAAAAAAGTCGACGTTTTTCGGCGTTATGCATTGGCGTTTTTGAGCGTTAGTGAGCGTCGGCGTCAATAGGCGTTTTTTTTAAAAAATCATCCCTCTGCTATTTTTCAACCTAAAAACGTCGGCGTCGGAAAACGCCGGTACAATATTAGGTGGCGTTTGTTGGCGTTAGTTGGCGTTTGTTGGCATATTGTGGCGTCGGCGTCAAAAAACGTCCAAACGTTACAGCCTCAGAACGCGATGGCCATGGGTTCTACTTTCAGCTCACTAACGCCGACGCCACCTACAGCTCAGAAACGCCGACGTTTTTATGGGGCCATTGACTAACATGGAGAGCTGCAAAAAACACCAGAAAACGCCGGCGTCAAAAAACGTCCCTGTGTATGAGGCCATAGAAGTTGATTGGCTACCATGCACAGCTGCACCAGTTTCTGAGTGCTCCAGTTTTAGTAAATCTCCCCCCTTAGTGCTCCGGAGCCATCCATATGGGGCGCCGCCACCTAATCCATGTGCCCAGTCCCTAATTTACATGCAGGGAGCTCCAATGTTTTTTTTTTTTTAGAAGCACGTGATTAGAGCCACCCTGTTGTGTGACAATAGCAAATGAATATTTAATATTGTCTTCCTGATTCAATCCCGGCTCAGGAAGCGGGTCGTCCGGAGGAAGCCCATGACCTAGATGGGGTAATTGCTGGGACCGATGAACCATCCAACCAAGGGGGTTGTCGAGGGACAGATTGCCGCCCCCCCTCCCAAAAATATACCCTCAGCCGCTACTGCTCTTCAGTAAGACAAGTGCACACCGTAGAGCAGTGATTCTCAACTCCTGTCCTCGGGACCCACTAACAGGCCAGGTTTGCAGGATAACTGGAATACATCACAGGTGATATCATTTGCTGCTCAGTGATTGCAGTATTCTAGTCTGCATCTCCCCAAGGTAATACAAAAAATCTGGCCTGTTAGTGGGTCCTGAGGACAGGAGTTGTGAACCACTGATGTAGAGGGATATGCTTTGTTCATATTTCATGTCTGAGATTTACAACCTCTTTGAGTCATTTTATAGCCCAAAATTCAGATTGTAAAATGTGTGTAAAAAAAAAAAAAATTGCTCCAGTGCCGAAGTCCCGAAGTGGTTAATATACCTTGGGTATTGGGGACTAGCTTCCTAAATTGTATTTCTAGTACCAGCACAGCACCTGCAAAAAGAAATGTCTGCCATCGTCCATGATTGGAATATATTGGGAAGAACCCTTCTATCAAAATCTAAAACATAAAAAAAGAAAGTTTTCTGGGACATACTTTAAATATAGTCTATATAATATAAAATATAGAGCTTGGTCACTAATGAAAGATATCTCTGCTTAACATTTTTGACATGCTGGTGAAGAAGTCAGTTACGTGATTGGATTAAAGTCTGCCATGTCATTGTGAATGAAACATCAGCCTACAATCGCCATCTGTTGAGTGTTACCTGACAGCTGTATCTCCTGACCAGAGCGAGCGAAGATAATCACAAGAGTCTGACAAGACATATAGAGCAGGATCCTGAGCAGACACCAAAAAAAAAAACAAGCCCCATTCACAGGCCTGGGTAGGAGCTCCTAGGAGTGTGGCATCATGGGAAGATGTCTTGAGAAAAGCTGCAATGATATATTTCAAGCGGTGACATATTTCTCAACTGTGATCGCCTACTATTCCTAGAAAATGTGACAAGCATAGGACCAAGAGAGTGTCATGGAAGATAAGTTAGTTATGCAAAAAGGAGAATCAATTTAAAGTACAGCTCTGGTTTTAAACAATACAATGTTTATAATGGCTACACAAATCATTGTGTTATCCATTGTTATTAAAGCTGATGTAAAAAAAAATAGAGAGAAACTGGCCTACTACCTTCCTGAGCCTCCAAACATGCACTCTTTAAATATGGTAGCCTTGCATTTCCGTTTCCCAGGGACCGTCCCCGTTTTGAGGAGTCTGTCCAAAGAAAACAAGTGTCCCTGGCAGTGTTCTGAACATACGTAGCAAGAACAGCGCTAGCCCTGTGTGTGGTGGTCCTAGCCTCTGGCTCCCAGGACCCTCCCATATATCATAAAGTTGGACACCGAGTAAGGGCACTGCAGCTGGAGGCATAGTAGCAAAGGTAGATGGCTTTGGAAAGTCAGTGAGGGGTGGAGGAGCCCCTGGGAATACCTGTCTGGTACTGAAGGGTCACAAGCTAGGTAATATGGAAGGCTGTAAAGAGAAACAGGGTGTGCTACTGCCCTTCCTGGCATGCCTTGATTGGTGCACAGCAGGGCCGATCCTAGGGTCACAGACGCCTGGGTGCAGAAATATTTCTGGCGCCCCCACATGGGCGTGGTTATCTTGCTAACCCCTCCCCTTTACAAATGTATTTAATGGCAGCGACCTAAACACAGAGATGCTGCCCTAAGGAGTCTGTTATCCCAATATCCTCCCACAATCTCTTAACAATAAACAATGGTCAGAGACTGCAGACATAGTACAGGAGATGGTCAGAGACTGCGGACATAGTACAGGAGATGGTCAGAGACTGCGGACATAGTACAGGAGATGGTCAGAGACTGCAGAAATGATACAGGAGATGGTCAGAGACTGCAGAAATGATACAGGAGATGGTCAGAGACTGCAGGAGATGGTTAGAGACTGCAGAAATGATACAGGAGATGGTCAGAGAGTGCAGACATCATACAGGAGATGGTCAGAGACTGCAGGCATGATACAGGAGATAGTCAGAGAGTGCAGACATGATAAAGTAGATGGTCTGAGACTGCAAACATGATACAAGAGATGGGCAGAGACTGCAGAAATGATACCGCTGATGGCCAGAGACTGCAAACATGATAAAGCAGATGTCAGATACTGTGGAAATGATACCGCTGATGGTCAGAGACTGATCAGTGCCACCTCATTAATGTAGCCTATCAGGGCCACATCATCAATGCAGACTATCAGTGCTACTTCATCAGTGCTCATCAGTGCCACCTAATTAGTGCCACCTCATCAGTGCATACCAGTACTGCCTCATCAGTGCCACCTCATCAGTACCATCAGTGCCTACCAGTGCCACCTTGTCAGTGCCTACCAGTGCCACCTCATCAGTGCCTACCAGTGCCGTCTCATAGGTGCCACTTCATCAGTGCCTACCAGTGCCATCAAATCAGTGCAATCTCGTCAGTGCCCATCAGTGCCACCTCATCAATGCATACCAGTGCCACCTCATCAGTGCATACCAGTGTCACATCTTCAGTGCCAGCACATCAGTGTCTACCAGTGCCGTCTCATAGGTGCCATCTCATCAGTGCATACCAGTGCCACCTCATCAGTGCATACCAGTGCCATCTCATCATTGCATACCAGTGCCGTCTCATAGGTGCCACCTCATCAGTGCCCTCCACCGTGACCATACGTGACTACTCCACCGTGGCCATACGTGACTACTCTACCGTGACGATATGTGACTACTCCACCGTGACCATCCGTGACTACTCCACCGTGGATACTCTGCCGTGACCATACGTTACTACTCTACCGTGACCATACGTGACTACTCCACCGTGACCATACGTGACTACTCTACCGTGGATACTCTGCCGTGACCATCTGTGACTACACGACCGTGAC
>BLSH010416462.1:791594-804651 GCA_018402905.1 Glandirana rugosa | reverse complement strand
CATCGCCCTGACACTGTAACACCTGTAACATAGCCTGTGAAACCCGGATTAAGTGATATAGCGCTTATACGCTAGCGTATTGCGAGTTTTTATTGCGGGTACTTTCGGTTAATCGTATAGTGTATCCACTAGCGCGCTTGCGTTTTAGCGCATAAAACGGCGCTTATACGGAAGAATATACCCTTATCGACTACAGTTGACCCGAACTTGGACGTGTTAGGTAACTTCCGAACATACTTGTACTAAACGAACTTTTTTCACATACCCTTGATGGCGTCGTTTTACCTTTTATATTTGTCATCAGCACACCTTGCATTGTATGCAGCATTATATTTTCCATTTTGCTGCGGTAGTTCCCATACACTTTTTTCAAGCAAATCATGTTCATACAAGCCTTCAATGGATTGTGCAGGTTCAAGCCCAGTTGACATCAGCTATTCCCATATAAGAAGGCATATTCGCGGCAAAATACGCGATTTTGCGTTCGCGCGATCACCTATGTGATATGCTAATTGGCTTTCATGGGCGTTATTTTTGAGCGTTATGCGATCGCATATTCGCGATATAGTGAATTAGGCCCAAAGTGTCCGATACAATGTCCACAATGTCACAGTCCCGCTACATCGCCGCCATTACTAGTAAAAAAACAAAAAAAATCCCATAGTTTGTAGACGCTATAACTTTTGCGCAAACCAATCAATATATGCCCCTATATATGAAAATAAGAGAGGTCCCAGAACAGAACCTTGGGGGACCCCGACAGAGAAAGGAAGAGGAGAGGAGGAGGTAGAATTGTAAGGGACACTGAAGGTGCGATGGGATTGGTAGGATGAGAGCCACTGAAGAGCACAGTCATGGAGTCCGAGTAAAGTTTTTTGAGAAGGAGGGGGTGGTCATCCGTATCAGAGGCAGCCGAGAGGTCCAGGTGTAGGAGTAGAGAAGTGTCCATTGGTTTTTGTGGTTGGTAGGTCATTTGTGAGTTTAAGAAGCTTTACATTTTTTTTTTTATTGGATGTATTTTATAGCTAAAAGTAAAAAATATTGTTTTTTTTTTGTTTGTTTTTTTTTTTCTTTTTAAAACAGTAAAATTTTAATAGGCGTATACAAATAACCTTTTAAAATATACAGTTTAAAGTAGCACATTATATTGTTTTGTTTTGTTTTTTTTTCAAAATTTTCAGTCCTTTTTTGTTTATAGCACAAAAAATAAAAAACGCAGAGGCGATCAATTACCACCAAAAGAAAACTCTATTTGTGGGGAAAAAGGGCATCAATTTTATTTGTGCACAGCGTCACACGAAAAAGTCACGCAGTTCCGTATTGCAAAAAATAGCCTGGTCATGAAGGGGGGGGGGGTAAATCTTCTGGAGGTCAAGTGATTAAGAAATCGAAGCTGCGACTTGCGATCTGCCACCATAAAAAAGAAATGTGAAGGTCACTTTAAAAAATATTTTCAGGCACCCCTATATAATGATAACATAAAAGGAGGAGTATTTCAGCCGATCGGTGATGTATAAAGGGCTTGGATATTGTGAAATGCAGAATGGAAGTGACTGTAGCAGGGGATAGATGGTGCACTGAGGACTGAAATGATGAGGGATTGGCGATGCAGAGAAAGGCATGCCAGTTATTTTACATGTGAAGCAGCCTCATTGTTCAACAATGTATCCTGTCACTCATACGTTACACACAATGGGACTCTCACAAAAACATTAGAGAGTGACGGCACCCTTCACCCCACATTCCGGGGGAACAATAAATAAAGGGCCTATTTAATGCGGCTCTGCTGTTACAGGTGTGAAATTGAAACATCTGGCATTAAAAAAAAACAATGAAAGCAAGGCTATGTATTTCAGCATGCAGTCCCCTATCTATCGCTGTAATCTCTCGCCCCATTTTGGGAAGTGATTCTTATTTCTCTCTGTAGGAACTCTGCATTTAATAATAAATAATTAGAATGTCCGGAGTAGCTACCCATAACAACTATCCGTATCCATTGCTTCACCTAACACTTCGGTTAGGTTTCCACTATTGCGACCCCAAAGTTGCACGATTTAGAGGGCGACTTTGATGCGACTTTGATCCAACTTTACACTCTCTGGATCAACGTTGCCTCAAAAGTCGGAACAAAGCTGTGCAAGGACCTTTTTTGGAGTCGCTGCGACTTGAGTCGCACCAATTAGAACAGGGGCCACTGAAATACATGGATTTTGACTTGTCATGCGACTTTACATCTTTACAACTTGCAGTAGTGGAAACAGAGACCTTAGCGTATATGCAAACCGTCACCTTGTGAAAAAAACATTCAGTTTAACCAATTCAGCCCCGGAAGGATTTACCCCCTTCCTGATCCCCGTTCTGCCTCTGTAGAAGGCTATCGCAGATATTGGCAAATCGCGCATGCGTGCCCGACATACAATGACGGCGGTTTGCGCAGGAGAGCTGACCTGCCGCAGTACAACTGCGGTGGCTGGTCGGCAACCAGTTAACCAC
Organism: Glandirana rugosa; assembly: GCA_018402905.1. Lineage (NCBI taxonomy): Eukaryota > Metazoa > Chordata > Amphibia > Anura > Ranidae > Glandirana > Glandirana rugosa. Next base: position 802,158 of record BLSH010416462.1, on the reverse strand, counting down.
TTCAGCCCCGAAAGGTTTTACCCCTTTTTTTTCCGATACGACACTGCGACGCTTTAACTGACAATTGCGCATTCGTGCGACGTTGTACCCAAACAAAATTGACGTCCTTTTTTTTCCACGAATAGAGCTTTTTTTGGTGGTATTTGATCCCCTCTGCGGTTTTTATTTTTTGCGCCATAAACAAACAAAGAGCGACAATTTTGAAAAAAAAAAATTTTTTACTTTTTGCTATAATACATATATAAAAAAAATATATAAAAAAACTAATTTTTTCATCAGTTTAGGCCGATATATATTCTTCTACATATTTTTGGTAAAAAAAAAAATCGCAACAGGCGTTTATTGATTGGTTTGCACAAAAGTTATCGCGTCTACAAACTAAGGGATAGATTTAGGGACTTATATTTTTTTATTGTTTTTACTGGTAATGACGGCGATCTGCAATTTTTATTGCGACTGCGACATTGCAGCGGACAAATCTGATCCCAAATGACACTTTTTGGGGACCAGTAACATTATTACATTGATCAGTGCTATAAAAATGCACTGATCACTGTATTAATGACACTGACAGAGAAGGGGTTAACACTAGGAGGCGATCAAGGGGTTAACTGTTTTCCCTCAGTGCGTCCTAACTGTAGGGGGGGTGGGCTTACTAGAACATGACAGATCTCACTGTTCCCGACGACTGGGTACAGTAGATCTACAGTATGTCATGTCATAATGCAAAATGGGGATCGTCTTCTTTACATAGGCAGATCCCCATTCTGCCTCTGTACAAGGCGATCAAGGGTCGCCAGTGGACATTGAATCTGCAGGATCCACAGGCAAGCTCCCACAGGACGCAGCAGGCACGCGCCCACAATATCTCGTGCACGGACCGCTGTACAGCTACATCAATTCGCGCAGGAGAGCCAACCTGCCGCCCTCAAACGATGGCGGGTGGTCGGCAAGTGGTTAAAGTATATGTAATCCCTCACCTTGTAAAACAACCCATTCGGTTTAACCACTTCAGCCCCGGAAGGTTTTACCCCCTTAATGAGCAGGCCATTTTGTGAGATACGGCACTGCGTCATTTTAACTGACAGTTGCGCAGTCGTGCAACGTTGTACACAAATACAATTTATGTCCTTTTTTACCACAAACAGAGCTTTATTTTAATGGTATGTCATCACCTTTGTAGTTTTTATTGTTTGTGCTGTAAACAAAAAGCAGAGCAACAATCTTTTTTTTTTAAAAAAAACAATATTTTTTACTTTCAGCTATAAAACAAATCCAATAAAAAATGGAAAAAAAAATCGAACTTTGTCACCAATTTAGGCCAATATAATACTCCTACATATTTTTGCTAAAAAAAATCCCATTAAGCTTATATTGATCAGTTTGAGCATCTACAAACTATGGGATATTTTTATGGCATTTTTTTTTACTAGTAATGGTGGTGATCAGTGATTTTTTGTGGGACTGCGACATTGTGGCGAACAAATCGGACACTAAGTGAAACTTTTGACACTTTTGTGGGAACCAGTGACATTATTACAGTGAGCAGTGCTAAACAAAAATGCTGTTACTGTACTAATGACACTGGCAGGGAAGAGTTTAACACCAGGGGTGAGCAAAGGGTTAAGTGTGTCCCTAGGAGGTGCTTGCTAAATGTATGGAGGATGGATTGACTAGGTGAACACAGAGATCCGTGTTCCGGCTTAGCAGGAACAGAAGATCTCTGTGTCCTCCCCTGTCAGAATGGTGATCTGCCTTGTTTACATAGGCAGACCACCGTTCTGCTTCTCTGAGGAACGATCGCGGGTGGCTGCCAGACCCACTGATTTGCTTCCTCTCTGTCCAATGGGCACACACTGAGTTCCCAGCACAGCTAGAGATGTGATCACGATGTGCTCTCCTACTTAGTGTAGTCAGTTTTTAATAGGAAAGCAGAGGGACTGGCAGGAACACCAGGGATTTCACATTAAGGAAGCAATACAAAGAGAACAGAAGACTTTTTCATATAGGTACATGGTACAGCAGCCACATATCAGGAATATGAATTGTTGGGTTTATGTGAACAAGAGAAAAGGTGGAGCAGAAGGATTTTCTTGGTACCATCATAAGACATCACAAAGGATTAAAATTACTAAATTTTTATTACAAATTTAACATTACAAAACAACTTGGATAAAACAGAAAAAGTAAAATGATCCCTCTACTACACCACACTGTTGATGTCACTTGCAACAGCGATATGGGTCCATGGTAGAAAAGTGGATGTAATCAGTCAAACTCAGCATGTTTCACGCTAACCCGCTTCTTCAGGAGAAATTTTGATGGAATTGAGTTCTATAATAATAAAGAATATACAACATAATACCAATAACAAAAGTGATTGTCATGTGTTTAGTAAATAGATATAAATTAGCGGGTAATTTCTGGGAAATGTGGCCCAACCAACAATTACCCCAGAGACCAAGTGAGGTCAGCCAAAAGCCACCGTATCAAGGCATTAAGGCGGCCAGTGCCAGGTTAGCATGGGAACAGATTATTGAGCCACAGGAGTTCTATATGTATATAGCATTAACAATTAAAACAATATCCATAGAGCTTTCAAACAACATTCAACAGGGCTAGTAATCTATACAAATCACACATACGGGGGTAATAACAAATCCAAAATATGGTGGAGCAGAGCTGGACATAAACAGGGTGGAGGATAATGTAGTAATCAAGGGCCAGGTAAATGCCAGATGGAATATGGCATGTAGTTTGACTGTTAACATGTTAATGCCCCGGAAGTCACAATGCATCTATAAATAAGAGAATGCATCAATGGAAAAAGATAGTATTCTAATGCGGCAGCTCCCCGAAAAAGAAGGTGAAGGACAAAATGAAGATAAAGATGAAGCTATGCAATAGGGTAGTGTACACTCACCTACTGGGGTACTATGGAAAGCGGAGAGGAACAGCAAAAACTATCCATTCTGGACTCGCACAGACTAACAACCATTCGCTAGGGACAAGTCCTATAGAGAGCAGTAATACAGTCCAAAGGGGGGTCGCCAATAATCAGCAGTGAATGTCCACATAACATAGCTAACTTAGCTAAATAACCAAATACCGAAGTAAAGGGCAAATAAATACCTATAGAAATATGTCCGCTCTTGTGTATCCACTGCCATGTCAGATGTTGGATTTACATACTCTTTAAAGGAGAGCTGAAGGTAAAACTCAAAGTAACCCCAGTCAGTTTCTTTTTTTCATCTGTATCTCATTGGAGAGATTTCCCTTCACTTTCTGTCCCATAGCCACCAGAACTAGTGTCCCCATTGGAAGATTCTTCCTCTCTTCCTGTTCTGATGGCAACCCAAAATTTGGGATTTTCTTTTATTCTAGGTGATGGCAATACTCACCAAGACTTCTGCTCTGTGCCAGTGCCCGGCACCATCCCATACTCACCACTCCCTGAACTCTTCCACGTTGGATGATGGTTGTCATCTTCCAGAAATGATGCCGGCCCTCTTCCAAGAATGATGCCTGTCCTTTTCCAGGAATGATGCCTGTCCTCTTCCAAGGATGATGCTTGTCCTCTTCCAAGGATGATGCCTGTCCTCTTCCAGGAATGATGCCTGTCCTCTTCCAAGGATGATGCCTGTCCTCTTCCAGGAATGATGCCTGTCCTCTTCCAAGGATGATGCCTGTCCTCTTCCAAGGATGATGCCTGTCCTCTTCCAAGGATGATGCCTGTCCTCTTCCAGGAATGATGCCTGTCCTCTTCCAAGAATGATGCCTGTCTTCTTGCAGGATGGGTGATGCTTAGCATCGTCCAACCTACTTCCCGTAAAGCTTTATAGTACCCCCAGACATAACAGAGCTTGTGCAAGAGAACAGGCATCATTCAACATAGAAGAGTTCAGGGAGTGATGAGTCTTCATGGGACGGTGTTGGACACTGGCACAGAGTTGAAGTCTTGGTGAGAATTGCTATGAGAGCTTTTATTTTTAAATACGCTGACTCAGTAAATGTATTCATTGGGAAACATGGAGTCTAACTTTATAACCTGAGAACAGTTCTTACCATTCCCCACTCTTTTCAAAGGAAAAAAATGCCTTGAGTTTGGGCTTTAGACACATAGAAAGTAGACATGCAGAGTATCATTAATGTAACCTTTCTTCACAGTAACAATAAGCCATTTCAGAAATAAGAGGGAATATTGGATTTCAGAGCTGTGCAGCAGAGGAGATACAAAGTGTGAATGTTAAAGGGCAGAATATTAGGTATCAGTGGTAAGCTGTTAACTCTGCTGGGTCACATGACCCTTATTAGTGAGTCATAGGTCAAATACCAGGGCAGACAATTAGAAAATTGTGTTACTTTCCTGTATTTTGATTGATCCTGCTCAGACACTGAAGTGTTACACCTGGCCACATTTTTAATTGTAGTGCACATGCTCAGATAAAAATATGAAAGAACCTTTTAGAGGCGCTTAAGGTGGAACTTTAGTCAATAAATTAGATCCTGCTAGATCACTTCAGGCTGACCCCCTTCGCAGGTATAGATATGTAAAACATAAAAAATAAGTGCCTATACAGTTTAAGATCCTCACCCTGCACATGCTCAGTTGCTCTCTATTTTTTGTCACTGTGCTGAAAATGTAGAGGCCGATCTGCTGACAGCCTAAACATTTACTGCTGCTCAGGGGCTCTGGACTGCATCAAAATGGCAGCCTCCAGCAAGAAGAAATGGGAACAAAGCTGGAGGCACTTTACAGCACACATTCATTTTGATGACATAATTATTATTGTGGAATGTATGATCCTTGCTAAATAACATTATTTTTTTACCAAGTTGTTAGGGGTAAAGTTCCATGTTAAAATGTCCAAGTAAATAAAATCATCAGTTATTTTTGTACTATTGTAAAGCCGGCCTAGCAAGAAACACAGACTTTAAATTATTGGATGATGATGAGTGGTATTGCGCACCTTGGTTGGAGATGTGCATAGAGAAGATGGTTTCTGTTAAAACATTGGTGATCCTGGAAGTTGTTATAGACACTCAACCACAAGAGAGGTAGGTATCAAAATATTATGTGCCAGGTGGTCAGCAGAGGAGATGGTCAAGATGCTATGAGGAGGGCTCCGGCTAGAATGTGTTATAATTTCAGATGTAGCACTGCTGTTTGTGCCCAATAAAGATTTACAAGAAGAAGCATTTGTGTTGCCGGCATTTTCTATGCTAATATGATGTTTATGGTACATAACAAGCTTGAACACCGATACTCTTCAATTATGCAGTAGAGCTTGGGTGAGTTTTTGTCTATACCAGATGGTCAAGAAAGGGTAAGGTCTACAACAGGGATCAGATGAGGTGCAGCACAAGACAGGACCTAAGTACTCAGGAAGCAGGTCAGAATATGGAGAACAGGTTCAAAGTAGCAGAAGTCCTGGAAAATGCTAGAGGGCTGCAAAAGGAAGAAAAGTGGGGGTAAGAGTAGGACAAGAAATGGGGATAGGGAAATAACAATAATCTGTCCCTTACAGCAACAGCAGGAAACTGACCCTATAGCAGTAGGAGATGATTTTAGAACAATAATCTGTCCCTTACAGCAACAGCAGGAACCTGACCCTATAGCAGTTTGATATGGTTTTAGAACAATAATCTGTCCCTTACAGCACCAGCAAGAACATCTCCCTATAGAAATAGGAGATGATTTTAGAACAATAATCTGTCCCTTACAGCAACAGTAGGAACCTCTCCCTATAGCACTAGGAGATGATTTTAGAACAATAATCTGTCCCTCTAAGCAGTAGACTCTAACTAGTACAGACAGATTGTTCTGTAATGCAGGATGAGATGTTATTAGATCTGCAATCTGTCCCTCACAGCACCAGCAGCATCCTCTCCCTACACTAGCCTGAGAGCATGTGACATGCAGCACTACGTGACTCCAGTTTATACAGAGGCTGGGTCACATGATGCACTGGCCAATCAACGCCATGCCATTAGTAGGCATGGCTGTGATGGCTTCTAAGGGCAAACCAGTGAAACGCTTGTTGATTGACTGCCCTGCAGCCATTCAACAAGTGGGAAAAAAATACCAGAACCCAGAACCTGAACCCGAACTTTTTTTCACAAGTTCGGGTTCCGGTCCCGAACACTACAAAGTTCGGTACGAACCCGAACTTTACAGTTCGGGTTCGCTCAACTCTAATACTCACCTCAAAATATATCAAGAATGGGTACATCATTTGCAGAGGTCCATGGAAACTTAGAGTCAGACAAGCTGAGGTCCAAGTACCAATAGCAATCACACAATATGATAACACAGCCTTAATGCTTAATTCACCCTGGTGGTTGAATGGGTATCTGGGAGTACCCATTATTATGCACTCAAATGGTGTTCACTTGTGGGTACTCTAATATATGCAAATGGGTAACTGACACCCTCATTATCTTGCAGCCACAACCATGTGCTGCCAAAATAAAAAATACTGTCAGTTGCAAAGCCCTGATCTGAACTTTGTGGCTGCTGTTTTAACACTTTATACAGGTCTACCTATTACCAAGTCTCCTTGCCATGAATTAAATTTGAGCCTTTGGCTACAATCTTGGGCTTTAGCCACTGAGATGCCTGTTACTCAGTTCCAACATTTATAGTTACATTTCAAATGAGGTGCATTTGATTCTATTTTGAGTCTCAAATACATATTGATTGCCATTAGTGAGGTAAGTCTAGGGACCACATCTTGGAAATCATCTTGTGACTAAAATCTAACTTTCTTAAGGGGTTCCCTGGTGAAGAACAAGCATTGCTTGGTTTCCATACATCAAGGAGCCACCTGCTGGTGACACTACATGACAGTAGCATACACAGAGACTTCCAAATGGACATTAATGCACCAGTTTGCATGATTCAGAATTGATGAATCAGCTAATCCTTGCGTTGCCCAAACAGGTTTGCTAAATTAACTGGAAATAGCGATCCACCGGTCAGATAGCACATGTCCCAAAGGAGTCCCCTGTAAGACATCACTGTCCTAATATGGAATTTCCACCTATAACTAAGATCAGGATCCGTATTAGCACTTACCTGACAACTGATAGTCACCCAGGGGAAAGAAACACATGCTTCCTTGATTCCTTTCTCTTCCTCTTTGGGGGCCCACTGCTAGTAGTAAAATCAAGTGGCCCTTTTGGTATTACACACTTATCTCTGCTTCCAAAAGTAATGGCACTATCACGTACCTGGGGAAGAATGGAACATTGTCGAGGCATCTCCTGCCAAACACTTCTGAAGGCAGAGACAGAGAGTGCAAGGCAGGGCATGGACTGGCATGAGTGCCAGAGTAGATGGCTAGTGAAGTCTGTTTCTTGGGTGGATGAAGTTGGAAATTGCAGTTCTCAGAACAGAATGCTGAAGCAACTTGGCACTAGAGCAGGTGGCAGAGCTGGTATGCATGCTGGAACTAGTGGCAGCCAGGTGATGAGGGCCTAATACAGCAGGCAGAGCTAATTCAGGATGCAGGCCAGGGTTGACAATAGCCAAACAAAGAAGTACAGAATCAGCAGGCCAAGACAACTCCAGTAAACAGGTCCAGGTCAGACTAATCAAATGAACAGGATGGAGACAAGAGCAGAAGAGAAGAACCGGACTGCTTTTCTGGTGCTGGGAATCCAGTTTACTTTACAAATACCAATGGCAGCCCAGTGTCAGTAGATTTCCTAATTAAAATGTATGTATAGCCAAAACTCACAAAATGAGGGGGGTTCACCTTTTTAGACCATTGTCACCGGTGCAAGCATCTCCATTGGAAGATTTACATATTTTTCTGGTAACAACTGTAAAATTTCTAATTTCCTATTTTTTATTCAATTGCAATTGTCACCAGGACTGGTGAGGACAGAAACAGCATTAAAAACCTGGCAGGAGTTTCAATCCTTCTCTGTTGTATTTAAAACTATAAAACCAATGTATCCGCTATGCAAACACTTTATTGGAAGCAGTTTGAAAAATGTTACCCAAGTAGAGGGGCAGATCCATCCGAGCCTTTTCTTTTGGTGATCCTTGAACTCATCAAGCTCTCCTTTTGCCCCACTGCTTTGAACATTTCCTCTTCTGAACCTGTTGTCCACGTTATTAAGTAGCTTCTTATGTGTGATCTGTTTACCAGAGATTGAAGCTAGTTCAGAAGCTTCTGAAATAAAATATTTTAGTCAAAATAAAATCATAGGCCTGTACAGGCCCTGAAAATGAAGGCAAATGATGTGGTTAATAATAATGACAGGTTCCCTCTAAACTCTCTAGATTCTGCAGATTGTTTCTGACACTTTTCATTGATATATTGGGAATTTAATACATGGGGCCCGTTCTCTCCATAGGCGCTTTGCCGGTGACATGAATATAATGAATGTCATCAGTGAAAGTGATAAATTTCTCATGTGATCTTGAAATTCATTTCTTTCTGTTGTTGCTCACCTATGACTCGCTGTATTCATAGAGATCAGCGTTTTGTAAAGCAGAATATTAGTTATTAGGATGAAATTCATTGGAGAACGGATATATTAGAAAGTCTGCAGCCCCAGTGGGATTTCTCAAATAATATTTCCTAATATATTAAGCCGCTACTGGCTACATATTGCTGCTCATTGATTCTTCCTATGACAGGAAATAGATAACAAAAAAGTATAGTTCGCTCCCTAAAGCACCACTGGGACTTAAGAGATACAAAGTATATGCCATGAAAGAATACTGCAGAGGAGAATACTTCAATAATTGTAGAAACTGCATTTGCAGCCTGAGCAGAATTTTGCTTCATTGCTATATGTATGAAGAATGTAATATGTCTTTATGAACGGTTTATCTACACAGGTCTTCAGGCGCAAAGGGTGGCAGGTAAAATTAGTGCTGGTGTAGCACCCTCCTAGATAGGTGCTGAGATGTAGATAGATTAATATAGTGCAGGAGATTGCTAGGCAAAACCTAGCAGCTTTTCTGCTTAACAGCAAATAGGGTTTGGCGAACGGTTCCTCTTGAGCATTAGTTTGGGCAAATTTGCATGGTGTTTGGCGGGTGTTCGTCCCACCAAATGCACTGCGCGCTGTACAGCGCTACCCCTGCCCAAAAGCACCCCCCCATGTTGAGGGCATGACCTGGGATGGTTCAGGAGGGGGGGTGGGCGTTCGCTCGTTCCCCCCCCCTTCCTGACCTGCCAGGTTGCATGCCGGGATAAGGGTCCAGTATAGATTTTTGGGGGGGCTCACACCGTTTTCTTTTTAAATTTTGGCATGGTGTTCCCCTTAAAATCCATACCAGACCCTTGGTAGGGGGGCCCCACGCCGTTTTTTTTTTTCTTTATTCTTTTTTTTAAAAAGCCGGGTGCTGACAATTGCAACCACGAGTCAATTTAAATGTGGTTTGACAGTTTTGCTGCAGCATGTTCTAATAAAGCCACAGATGTGCCACTTTATAGGCAAACTAAGGGGACCCACCAGGCACTATATTTAAAGGGATTTTTCATTTTTATTGTTTTATTTAAGCATTATTAAAATCACTGCTCATATAAAAAAAAATTTTGCATTGATACATGTCCCCCAGGGCAGTACCCAGACCCTTTTTATGGCCAATTACTTGCATATAAATTCTTCAAAATGGGCACTTTTGTTGTTCGGCTCCCATAGACTGCAATAGAGTTTGCAGTTCGGGGCAGAACTTTTCCCCTGTTTGGGATTTCTGCTGCAAATCGAACAGGGGTGTGTTTGGCCCATCTCTAACAGGGAAGTTACAATTGCTTAGTGAGGGTATCCTGTGTGATTCACAGTGCTGCTGCTGCTGCTGTGACTGGCTTCTCTGTATGTAGCCTTGGAAGGTTCAGGGTGAACAGGAGTGACCCATGCAGATCAGCAGCATGAATACGAATGCCTTCCCAGCCAATTATAGGGAGTGGGACCCTTGAGCATGCTAGGTTCTGGTATTTATAGGATCTGGGTCTTCCTCCTGAGAGGAGAGGTCCATTTGGGGAAGGGTGCCTGTCACCTCCCCCCAATACAGGCTGCCATGTGGCCTCAGGTGGGCAATCTGAGGCCATGAACACTAAATGCTGAAGCCCAGGGTTCTCCTGAGAGCTGACTGAGGGAGGATGTTCATGGATCCTGTCTGGTATCATGCAGGAAGGTGACCTGTGTCCAGTGAGTACAGACCCCCTACCCCTAAAGGGATCCTAGAGACTGGTGTTGCTAAATCCCCCTCTGGGCGCTAGAAGTCAGGTGTAGACTAAAGAGGACACTAGCTGGTGTCTTGTAGAGTAGGGTCCACTCAATTCCATAAAAGGGGGCTGTTGCTCCATTCTGTAGAGTCTGCTACACAGTTCTACTGAAAAAGCTGTCCTCAAGTGTGAATAGTTCAATTAGAGTATCTTACTATACCCCCCTTCTCCTATCCAAGTTCCTAAACTAAATTGGAGTAATGAGTGGACGATGTGAACCTGGCTGTGAGAAATACTATGTGCCTGGCTGCGGGGCTGAAACAAGGGAAGACCTGGGAAAATACCAGGGGCCCCTACGGGGGGGGGGGGGGGGG
>BLSH010416462.1:781008-791584 GCA_018402905.1 Glandirana rugosa | reverse complement strand
TTCTGGTATCATGCAGGAAGGTGACCTGTGTCCAGTGAGTACAGACCCCCTACCCCTAAAGGGATCCTAGAGACTGGTGTTACTAAATCCCCCTCTGGGCGCTAGAAGTCAGGTGTAGACTAAAGAGGACACTAGCTGGTGTCTTGAAGAGTAGGGTCCACTCAATTCCATAAAAGAGGGCCGTTGCTCCATTCTGTACAGTCTGCTACACAGTTCTACTGAAAAAGCTGTCCTCAAGTGTGAATAGTTCAATTAGAGAATCTTACTATACCTCCCTTCTCCTATCCAAGTTCCTAAACTAAATTAAAACAAAAAAAAAAATACAACCCCTAGACTGGTCATTGGAGTAATGAGTGGACGATGTGAACCTGGCTGTGGGAAACACTATGTGCCTGGCTGCGGGGCTGAAACAAGGGTAGAACTGGGAAAATACCAGGGGCTCCTACAGGGGGTAGCGCTACACTGGTAACCAATCAGGTTCTATTTTTTTCACAGCATGAACTTCTTTTGATCTCATTTTAGTGTCCCCTAAATGGTCATAAATACACTCCATACAACAGACCACAGAAATGATTCAGAAAGTAAGGGTTGAGTTAGTTAAAAAAGGGTGCTGCTTCTTGAAAGTGTTCTGAAACAAAGCCATAAATCTCTTTATAAAAATGAAAGCCCAGCTTTGAAACATGATTTAAAATTAGTTGGCCTAAAGTTATAAAATGTAAATTTTTGATTAAAATATTGACTTTCTCCCCAGTGTTGATTCCTGCAGACTCTCTATTCAGTCTAGTAAATGCCAACTATTTCCGCATTTCCGAATTCAGCACACATGCAGCCATGGCTCCACTGCCTGTAGACCTCTTTACTATAGAAGGTATAGCCATCAGCTACTCTTCTAGGGCTTGTGGCACATATCTCTAACTATGGATGAACTGGGCAAAGTCCGGTTCACAGGAGGTTCAGCAAACCCAGGAAAGAATCTGCAAAACACAAACAAAACCTTCCCTATTGCAAGGCATGTTGATGGGCACAGGGGCTTCATCTCCACATTCTGCCCCCCAAACATGTTGAAACCTGTAGAGGAGACTTATCAGAATCTGGATGTACCCCTGAGGAACAAGATCCACAGATTTTCGCCTTCTCCCTCAGGTGAATATAGTACACCTTGTAACTCATTCACAAAAAAATGTACATTGAAAATAAAAATAACCACACTGTGAAAAAAAATTTTGATTAATTTAAGAATGTCCCACAATGTATATCCAACAATAATCACATGGTCCAACAACATACATACGCATCAATCATGATCCTGACTTGACGATCTTCACCCACCACTACTCCCATCACAAATGACAGATCCCCACTGTCTTCTGTATTTACATGAGCCAGCAGGGATCCCGGATGACGTCACTGACCAAATATAGTCATGCCCCAGGATCCTTGTTGGCTAGTCTACAAACAGAAATTGCCAGAGATCTGTCATTGTGGTAGTGCCAACTGACAGATTTTTGGCTGTTGTGTGTGTATAACCATCAGCCAGAGGTTAGGGCATATGAACTTGCCAAATATTGCCACCTTGTTCACCCCTGTTCACTGGACTCCCAACAGGCTAGATTGGGGTTGAACTCACGTTCAACCATAACCCAATGCTCATGCGTACCTGTGACTAATGAGTGAATCTATCCACATGCCATTGGATAGAGGACTGGGTAAAATTGGAGGTCACATACATGATATACATCTCAGTTTAAACAGGAGGATTAAAACATTTTATTGCAGAAAAGACAAAATCCTCAGTTAAAGTGGTTCTCAAAATGTAAAAATACTTATCTGCTCTGTGTAATGGTCTTGCACAGAGTAGGCCCGATACTGTTCTTTTTGGGTCCTCCCCCCTGGAGAGTGTTCCCAATAGCAAGCTGCTTGCCATGGAGGCACACAAGCAGGCTCACTCCTGAGCCGCACTCCTGTGAATGTACATTGGCCCTGCCCCCACTCTTTTCTCATTGGCTCGTTGGCTGTAATTTATTAGCAGCAGCAGCAGGGCCAGAGGCTCCCCCTGCTGTGTGAGCCAATGAGGAGACAGAGACCCGGGAGAGCCGCTGTGCTCCTGTACATCACTGGATCGAAATGGGGCTCAGGTAAGTATAAGGGGGGCTGCAGGGAGGAGCTGCAAACAGAATGTTTTCCTATGCATTCTATGCATTAAGGTAAAAAAAATTTCTGTCTTTAGAAACACTTTAACTTTATTTTAGCCAAGTGACAGACATTTTCAAAGCTTCATGTGTGTCTCTTTTGCAATGAAAAGCATCCTGCGTTCAAATGTTTTTTTAAGGTACATTTTTATTTTAAGCTTCAGTTGTATCCCAGTTGGAGCCAGGGGTGGATCCAGAGCCTAGTTTGGGGAGGGGCACTGCCAGAAAATAAGGTTTTTCGCTGGCAATTTGTCGGGGGAATGGCTGGTGTTGGCGCTTCAATAATCATGGCACCATGGTTGTTATGGTGTCAGGATGATTGAAGAGCATTATTTCTATTATTACATTGTAATATAAAATGAAATAGTTCAACTCACCATAATGCAGAATCAGTGGGAACCCTGAATGTGTCACTTGCCACCGTCACCTGCCACAAGATGCAGCATGTCACTTGCCTGCCACCAGTTGCAGCTTTTCACTTGCCTGCCACCAGATGCAGCTTGTCACTTTCCACGTTGCCTGCCACCAGATGCAGCTTGTCACAGACAGCCACACGCTGTAACATAACTTTCCTCTACACTCGCACTCTGCTCTTAATTTCCCCAGCTCTCCGTCTACATTCCCCGCAGCTACAGAGTCCAGACAGGACAGAGAGCGCTGGGGGGGGGGGGGGAGATAAGAGCAGAGAACGAGTGGAGAGGAAAGTTATGTTACAGCGTGTGCCTGTCTGTGTCTACCTATGATGAGCTGTATTCAGCCCGCACTGCAAAGTCCTTTCCAGAGAGAGGAGGTCAGCTGACTATTTTCTCGGGGGGAGCAATTGCCCCATTGCCCCCCCCTGGGTCCGCCCCTGGTTGGAGCTCATACAGGACTGAGGACTATCTCTCCATCCTCATGTAACATCACTGGGCCATTTACCAAGTATCAGCACTGCCATATATGAAGGCCCAATAGATAAATGGAGCAGTAGGGTAGCAGAAAATGATGAGCATATACTGGATGGGGAGACTGGGCCTTAAAGTGAACCTGTTGCTTTGTCATGCTTGAGCAGAGCAGAAGTTTAATTTAGTAATAATAAAGCCATCTAAAAGGTTGCGTGAGCTGTTCACGATGATTGATGAGTGTTCACTCACGATGACTGATAAGTTGAATCACAATCTCAGCAAGAGCATGTTGCCTCCCTTTGTTTCTAAAAGGAAGGAGCATTATTAGCACACATGACAACCATGTATCAAAAAACATACACTCCCAGACGTGCACATTATTCCAAATGGTATAACATGAAAACGAAAAACCTAAGCCAAGACATACACTATATTACCAAAAGTATTGGGACACCTGCCTTTACACACACATGAACTTTAATGGCATCCCAGTCTTAGTCTGTAGGGTTCAAGATTGAGATGGCCTACCCTTTGTAACTATAACAGCTTCAACTCTTCTGGGAAGGCTGTCCACAAGGTTTAGGAGTGTCTATGGGAATGTTTGACCATCCTTCTAGAAGTGCATTTGTGAGGTCAGGCACTGATGTGGACGAGAAAGCCTGGCTCACAGTCTCCGTTCTAATTCATCCCAAAGATGTTCTATCGGGTTGAGGTCAGGACTCTGTGCAGGGCAGTCAAGTTCCTCCACCCCAAACTCGCTCATCCATGTCTTTATGGACCTTGCTTTGTGCAGTGGTGTGCAGTCATGTTGGAACAGGAAGGGGCCATCCCCAAACTCTTCCCACAAAGTTCGGAGTATGAAATTCTCCAAAATGTCTTGGTATGCTGACACCTTAAGAGTTCCTTTCACTGGAACTGAGGGGCCAAGCCCAACCCCTGAAAAACAACCCCCCACTATAATCCCCCCTCCACCAAATCATTTGGACCAGTGCACAAAGCAAGGTCCATAAAGACATGGATGAGGGAGTTTGAGGTGGAGGAACTTGACTGGCCTGCACAGAGTTCTGACCTCAACCCTATAGAACACTTTTGGGATGAATTAGAACAGAGACTGCGAGCCAAACCTTCTCATCCACATCAGTGCCTGGCCTCAAAATGTGCTTCTGGAAGAATGGTTAAACATTCCCATAGACACTCCTAAACCTTGTGAACAGCCTTCCCGGAAGAGTTGAAGCTGTTATAGCTGCAAAGGGTGGGCCAACTCAATACTGAACCCTACGGAGTAAGACTGGGATACCATTAAAGTTCATGTGCATGTAAAGGCAGGCGCCCCAATACTTTTGGTAATATAGCGTATATATTCTGTTTTTAAGCAATGGCTAGCCTGGAATCCTCTTTTAATTACCTCTAACATTATGGCTTTAGGTTGATGGTATTGTTTCCATATTTTATATATGCACCTTAATCAGGATTTATCCGTTCTCCGCTATACATGATTTGTGATAGCATCGTTCTGAATTCTGTGAATTATAGTGTTAGTGAGCTAACTACATTTAAATATATTTGTCTGCTCAGAGGAGCGTCTTGAATTATTTAGGCTACATATAGTGATCTTTCATTCCATTTAATTATTTATTGATAGGCAGGAGTTTAAATATGTCAGGGCGAGTGAATGAAGCTCATAGATGGGTATAGTTCAGCAGGAAGCTAAATGCCGGCACCACTAAAATAGTGCCTTATGGGGAAGCCAAGGTATCCTGAGCATATTAGTTTAGCTTGCTTAATTTTTTGACACATGCAGACAAGCTTAACACAGTTATTTCTACGCTTCTGGATGCATTTAAATCTTACCCATGGTCAAAATGTAAAATCATTTATTAATTTCCAGATTGTATTTAATTTTTTTTCTGGCCTACCGTCAGGGTATTTTTCAGCAGGAACGCGGTGGAGCACAGTTCCGGCACCTCCAGCAATGAATTTCTGTAATGGCAAGGAGTGCTGGGGGCATGCTGGAGGGTCTATTGATACTGGCTGCTAGGTGATCTATTGTCGCTGGTGGGGATCTATCTAGTGTTGCCTTAGCGAGATGTAATTTGATCTATAGAAGTAAGGATGGGCCGAACACCCCCCGATTCAGTTCGTATCAGAACTTGCGAACAGGCAAAAAATTAGTGCGAACGCCGTTACAATCAATGGGACTTGAACATTAAAAATCAAAAGTGCTCATTTTAAAGGCCTATATGCAAGTTATTGCCCTAAAAAGTGTATGGGGACCCGGTGACGCAAATAGGTGACCCGCCCCCTTCTGACGTCATTCGTTGTAAGAGGGGGCGGGTCACCCATTTACATCCCTGAGTGGCAAAAATGTCAAACTGAAGACCGACCATTCTGGGAGACGCCTCTGCACGGCACGGCTGCGGCAGCGGGAGGGGGGGGTGAAAGATGGAGGAAGAAGAAGATGAGGATTGAAAACGGAGAGGAAAGAAGAAGATCAGAAGAAGAAGCAGAAGACGAGAAGAAGGACCAGAGCAGAATAAGATGGAGGAAGAAAAAAGAAGAGCTATTTTACACAATAAAGGACTTGTCAAAAACTGTTGTTTTCTGTACCACTCCTTTTTTGCTGCATGAGTAGGGGTACAATGTACCCCATACCTATTCACATGGGGGGGTCGGGATCTGGGGGACCCCTTATTAAAGGGGGCTTCCAGATTCCGATAAACCCCCCGCCTGCAGACCCCCACAACCACCGGTAAGGGTTGCGGGGATGAGGCCATTCTCCCCATCAACATGGGGACAAGGTGCTTTGGGGGGACCTCAAAACATCCTCCCCATGTTGAGGGCATGTGGCCTGGTATGGTTTGGAGGGGGGGGCGTTCGCTCATCCCCACCCCACCTGCCATGCCAGGCTGCGTGCTCGGATAAGGGTCTGGTTTGGATTTTGGGGGGACCCCACACCATTTTTTTTTATTTGGCACGGGGTTCCCCTTAAAATCCATACCAGACCTGAAGGGCCTGGTTTGGATTTTGGGGGGACCCCCACATCATTTTTTAAAAATGTTGGCATGGGGTTCCCCTTAAAATCCATACCAGACATGAAGGGCCTGATTTGGATTTTGGGGGGACTCCCACATCATTTAAAAAAAAAATTGGCCTGGGGTTCCCCTGGAAATCCATACCAGACCCCAAGGGCCTGGTTTGGATTTTGGGGGGACCCCCACGTCATATATATACACTAGGAAGGTATATATATATATTCTTGCACTGCCTGCACTAACTGACTGTATACAGATTGCCCTATCTATCTATATATCTAGTATATATTTCACTCTACACTAAACTGCCTGCACTAACTGACTGTATATAGATCGCCATATCTATCCATCTATCCAGTATATATTTCTCTCTACACTAAACTGCCTGTACTAACTGACTGTATATAGATCACTCTATCTATCTATCTAATATTTTTTTCAAAATAATCACTTGTTACACTGAACTGCCTGCATGATGCTACCTAAGCCCACTGTCTCTCTCTCCACGTTATTCACACACTACATAGAGCCCCTGTACAAGCGGCTTTATATAGTGTGGGACATGGATTGTGGCTGTTGAGCAGTGATTGGCTAAAGGCACCCTGCCTTTAGCCAATCATATCTCTCACAGCAGAGCGCTCTGTGATTGGCCAAAGTATACAGGTCATGTGCATGCCTTGGCCGATTAGCAGGCGGCATTTCCCCCGGCATTGGAATGCATTATGGGGCGCTCGAAGTTCCCGCGAACGCCCCATAATGTTCTCAAACTTACGTTTGACTCAAACAGCGGGCCTATATAGAAGTAGTATAATTCAGTTGTGGATGTAGTTTAATTCTGTGTTATTAACAATATAGTATTCAATATCAGTCATGCACATATGTTCTTTCATTAGCATTTGAAAAGGACAGAGCCAGCTCCAAGGATCGAGTTGACACCTAGATGTCATTAAAAGTTCCCCATCAGGGTAAACGTAGATTGTCACCTTCTTGAAGCTTCAAATGAAAGTCCTAGCCAGTGTGGCTACAAGGATCCCCAGGGGGCAGGGGAAGGCTCCACATGGTCTACAAACTTAGGAGATCTAAGGAATACATTTTATCTCTCATAAAAGCTGAAATATTAGTGCAGAGAGATGAAAATAATTCCTTTTGACTGTACACATGTTGGGCTACAAGTACATGTCAATCTGCATTTGTAGCTTGTTTGGAATCCTAGCTAAACACACAAAACCGTTAGATGGCGCCTGATTGCGGCAGGTAGGCGGTTAATTGTCCAGCAATCAGCACTGTTCTGATCCAATTTGACACTGGTCATTTCAGAACACGAAACATCCTGTAGGCTGGGACGGGAACACCCCATAGGGTTGATTGGCCAAGGGCTAGTGTCCAGAACACAGGGTGTTTCCACGAAGTCAGTTCTAAACTGGGGAGTCTCCATATGGTTTTCCGACATACTTCTATCACAGGATAAGCTTCGGTAACGTTTTTTCTGTTTTTATTTCTTTTTATTCTAATAGCGAATTTCCAAATGTATGTCTATCTGTTTATCTTTTTTTATTTTTTTGTAACTCCTTTTTCATTGTATATGTTTGTTATGCACTGCCCACTTTCGGAATATTAAATTATAAAATTAATAAGTGACTTCTGTGTACTAAGCTAGGGCTCATATCTCTGGAGAGATTGTTGTTACATTTTAGTGCCTAAATACTCAGTCTAAGCTTCTTGCTAATCGGTATGCAATCGCTCTGCGTGTTAGCAGATTGCATGCAGATTGTGAGCTAACGCTGGATCAGTAGGCAGGAGCGTAGCCGGAACATAAGCCAAGGGGTCATCAACAGCTGGGCAATGCAGGTACAGGATTGTGAGACTAAAGCAGGAACAGGATACAAGCCGGGTTTGGTACACAGTCAGGCAGCAAGGTACAAGAGCATGAGACAGGAGCAGAGTCAAGCACAGGCCGAGGTCACAGGTAGGCAGGAGGAAGTCCAAAGGAGGGCTGAGGTCAAGCTGGGTCAAACACAAGTAGGCAGGAAAGGGATCAGGGCACAGACAAACAGGAAGAAGCTGAAAGACTACTCAGCAATGTGTTCATGTCATTGCTCAGTTTAAATAGGCTGTTTGGCGCCAGTGCGTGCACATGTGCATGCGCATATGCCTATTCCTTCTTATGCACACGCTAGTGTGCCCGCGCATGCACACCAATGCGCATTTGTTAACTGGACTTCTCTTACAGATACTTCGGTCTATATTCTCTCAAAGAGGTGGTACTGGAAGATGAGTAAGAGGTGGAACCAAGGGGCAGTGCTCAGAGGTGGGTAGGGGCCAACTACGAAGGGTGACTCAGAATGGGGGAGTTCCTGCACCTATTCTCTGAGAAAAAAAAGCCCTGCCTACATTTATTAATCTGAACAATCTTGATTTTTGTACTTACTTGAATTCTGTGACACGTAGTCACCATGCCCTGTTGATGGGCTCTGCTGTGTCCCACATTTCACAGAGCCTGCCTTATGATCTACAGAGGTGCGAAGAGGAGGAGTTTAAGGAGGAGTCAGTACAGGAATCTGAAAGGTACCATGGGATATATAGACCTTAGAAACTGAAATAAACAGCAGAGAAGAAGCTGCAAAGCATGCAATGAATCCAGGAAGTTGTGGAAAGACAGTCAGCAGACTACTCATAAATAAAATAACCATAATATAGTGCTTACAGTCCAAAATACATATCAGTGACTGAAAGTGAAAAGCACATGAAACTAATATATAGTCCAAAATCTTATATAAAGTGCTCGGTGCTCCCAAATCCTCAGAAAAATATGCTGAAGTGCTTCAAGTAAACAAGCCGTGCAATGTGCCACACACTTCCCTCTCGTATCCCCACTCACCAGAAAGAATGGACCCTCCGCTTTTCAGTCTGGGGGTCAAACACATTTGTATCTGGTGTTGGGAATGCCAGGTCTCTTAGGCTTCTTCAAGGTCTCCAGAATGCTGCTATTTAACCACTTCAGCCCCGGAAGGATTTGCCCACTTCCTGACCAGAGCACTTTTTGTGATTCAGCACTGCGTCGCTTTAATTGACAATTACGCAGTTGTGCGCCGTTGTACCCAATCAGAATTGGCATCCTTTTTTTTCCCACAAATAGAGCTTTCTTTTGGTAGTATTTGATCACCTCTACGGGCTTTATTTTTTGCACTATAAACAAACAAAGTGCAACGATTTTGAAAAAAAAATACATTTTTTTAACTTTTTGCTAAAATAAATATCCCCCCCAAAAAATATAAAAGAACAAATGTATTCCTCAGTTTAGGCCGATATGTATTCTGCTACATATTTTTGGTAAAAAAAAATCACAATAGGCGTATATTAATTGGGTTGTGCAAAAGTCTTTGCGTCTACAAACTATGGGAATAGATTTGTGACATTTTTATTATTATTTTTTTTTACTAGTAATGGGGGTAATCTGCGACTTTTATCAGGACTGCGATATTGCGGCACACAGATCGGACACTTTTGACACTTTTTTGGGATCACTGACATTTATACAGCGATCAGAGTTAAAAATAGCCACTAATTACTGTATAAATGTCACTGGCAGGGAAGAGGTTAACACTAGGGGGCGATCAAGGGGTTAAGTGTTCCCTAGGGAGGTGTTTCTAACTGTGGGTGGAGTGTAGTGACAGGGAGTAGAGATAGAATGCTGTTCCTGATCACTTGAAACAGCAGATCTCTCTCCACTTCCCTCTCAGAATGGGGATCTGTTTGTTTGCATGAACAGATTCCCGTTCTGACTCTGTGACGAGCGAGTGCAGGTGGCCAGTCTCTTACAGAGCCGCCGTACAGCTACAGTGATTTGTCGTTGCTGTCGTTAAACAGGACTTTTTGTCCCCTATGTGGTTAAAAAAAAAACGTAGTAGAGTAAAAAAAAAAATTATTTTTTCTTGCAAAAAATAAAGTTACACCCAAGCACATAACTAGTGTTGAGCGAACCCGGACTGTAACGTTCGGGTCCGTACCGAACTTTAGGGTGTCCGTGGCACGGACCCGGACCCGGACATTTCAAAAATCGTTCGGGTTCGGTCCGGGGTTCTGCTATTTTACTCCACGTGTTGAGAAGCTGCAGGGCAGCCAATCAACAAGTGTTTCACTGGTTTGCCCTTAGAAGCCATCACAGCCATGCCTACTAATGGCATGGCTGTGATTGGCCGGTGCATCATGTGACCCAGCCTCTTTATAAGCTGGAGTCACAGTGCTGCAGTCACATGCTCCTTGGATTAGTATAGGGAAAGGTAGCTGACGGCGTGAGGGACAGATTTTAGCCATTTTAAGACCTGATCCTGCATCCTGAGATAGATTACTTTACTACTGCTGTCTGTGCTGTTGCTCTGAGGACAGATAGCAGAAATTAGAGATTTCACATACCGCTGCTTTGAGTTGCAGATCAAGCTCTGCATAGAACAACTAACCGACGGGACGTCGA
>BLSH010416462.1:739378-763692 GCA_018402905.1 Glandirana rugosa | reverse complement strand
ATATATGTTTATATCCCTTTTTTTTTCAATTGTTTGACAACTACTATTGAACGTCTCCCCGGGAACAAAACCGTATCTATTAGGATATTTTCTTCCACATGTAGACTGTGACTCTGATATTTGTGTCGGTATCGAGACGCGAGCGTCCGACGGTACACAATTATGGTGATATTTGGCATCCGGACGCAATTTATTTAAGGTAACCAATTTATGACGTATTAGGCAAAGTCCTTGTAGAACTAACCTAAACTTGTGATTACTTAAGACTGTTTCTATAAAAAAAAATTCAAAATAAAAGAGACTCGTCTTCAGTCCTTTTTTTAGCAAATGCAATAATACCTCATCGAAAATAAACTATTTTGGAAAATCCATTGTCAACATTCAGTCATCAACCGTCTACGGTGTTAGGAAAAAAAAAATGAGATACATGTGCAGTCAATATAGTCCAGATGCTGTCTTTTACAGTTCTGCTCAGAGAAAATAAAACTTAAAAAAAAATATCTTTGTCAGAATTCATTAGTGTTCAAATCCAATCAAGATGTTCCTGAAACGGATTATGCAGTATTTAACCAATGGAATTTATTTAACGCAGGCCTACGGTTTATAGTGGTATTAACACATGGCAGCCTGCGAGCGCAGAGCTATGGCTGTGTTTATAGTCTCAGTGTCAGATGTACACCTTCTTTTATAGGATTATCTATGCCAAAACAAGGGCCCCTCTGCAAGTTATCATCAACAGTTTGTTAACTTTTTTTTTCCCTATATTTGTATATAAGAGATATTTCAGAGGGTCTGGAGCTCGGAGTTCTTATCTGGACAAAAGCGTAGGAAACAAAGAAGAAAAATGAGAAAAAGAAAAAACTCTTATGGCTACGACATGATCAATGGAATTAGGAACACATTTACTTTTCCCGAAAAAATGTGTTATCATTCTTGTCTTGAAATTGCCGTATGCAGTTGTTCAGTCTTTAGACGTACAAATGATTATGTTTAACTGATGGCGGATAACATGTCATCCACGAGACAAGACAATTGATTCCAGGTGACCACGTTGGTCATAAATCGCATATGTACAATGATCAGAATATTAACGTAAAATTGATCAAATAAAAGGCTTCCGTGATATTTGTAAGTCTTAGGTTCTGCAGCAAAAGCAGGGGGAAAGCTGCTAAGTAATAGCGCTGTGTATAGGGTGGAAATCCATTACTGTATCCATACATTCCTGTCTATAGAGATAAGCGTAGAAATACTGCTGGTCTAAGAATGGCACCTTGGCTTCTGCAATATGTATGAGAAGTTGGCAGTATTATCTGTCCAGGCACAGGACCCCTGATGGCTATGCTTTAATAGCAGATTCTGACATTGTTTCTCAACAAACTCTTCATGGTGGTCTTCTTTTGATTTTGGTTGTTTCTTACAAGGGTCATTCAATTATAACTATGCTATGGGTGTTATCCTAAGCAGGCCTGCCGTTGTGCTCAATCTTTCCATCTTGGCTCCTTGTGGGAACAGAACCAAACTATCGTGGACTTGGGGTTCTCCAGGGCAAACACTTTGTACTTTATACTCTGGCAATGAAAGCACCTTCACTGTTATCCCCTGATGAAGATTATGCTGATAACTGAAACGCATTGGGAATCATATGAAATACCATTTATGTTGCTAGAGACACATTGATTCTTGACAAGTTATCATTGTGAAGGTGTCACCAAATCTAACAGTGTTTGCATAGAGGCCATTGTTTCATTGCACTTTTAATTTCTGTATAGATAAAATGCCACTTTTCACACACACACATATAGATATATATATATATATATATATATATATATATATATATATATATATATATATATATCAATTATTCTTTGTTGTTACTTTTACTGTTTTGCTCTGCCTGGTCCAAGATGATAGCTTGCCTCAATAATGGCTCACCCCTGATTAAAAAAAGCTTGTATTATATACTATATTCTTTTAACATCAAGGCCAAAGGTATCTGTTTAAAACTAAGGGGATGCTTGAATGGGTTCTCCCTCTCGGAATAGACGGAGGGTTTGGGTTTGGGTTTACATCTACCATGGGATTGTTGAACTTTTGGCTGAGGACCCTGCAGGTCCACCTCTAAGGAACCAAATAAAATTCTCAGCTCAACTTGTCAACCAACCTGCAAGCAACCAAATTAACCTGTCTAACTGGGGTTTAGTTTGCTCTCATTTGCAAATACACACGTAAGCTGCAAAGGCCACACCAAGGCACCCCATCATTATCCTAAGTCCTAACTCTTTTAACCACTTGCCACCCGCCTCGCGTACATTTACTGTGGCAAATTGGCTCGCTGCGCAGATCAGCGTCTATAAACCCGGCGCACTCTGCCTGACTCGATGTGACCCACGATCGCCTTCCAGAACGGAAGAACGAGGAACCGCTGATGTAAACATGCCGGTTCCCCGTTCTGACAGGCGGCGTGACAGAGATCTACTGATCCCTGTAATCGGGATCAGTTAGATCTGTCATGCCACTGCCAGCCCAGCCCCCATACAGTTAGAACACACCTAGGGAACCCACTTAACCCCTTGATTGACCCCTGCAGGTTAACCCCTTCCCTGCCAGTGACATTTATTCAGTAATCAGTGGATATTTAAAGATCTGATCTTTGTATAAATGTCATTGGTCTCAAAAAAGTGTCAAAAATGTCTGACATGTCTACCACAATATGGCAGTCCCAATAAAAAAACGCAAATCACCGCCATTACGAGTAAAAAGAATGCCATAAATGAATTCTCATGTTTTGTAAACGCGGCAACTTTTGCGAAAACCAATCAATAGACACCGACTGCAACTTTTTTTTACCACAAATATGTAGAAGAAAATATATCGGCCAAAACTGATGAATAAATCAGCTTTTTATATATAGTTTTTTGATATGTATTATAGCAAAAAGTAAAGTTCTATTTGTGAGAAAAAAGGGACGTAAATTTTGTTTGGGTACAACATCGAACAACCATGCAATTGTCAGTTAAAGTGACGTAGCGCTGAATCGCAAAAAGTGCTCTGGTCAGGAAGGGGATAAATCCTTCCGGGTCTGAAGTGGTTAAAAAGAGATGGGCTCCTTCCAGGCTCCCCTGCCCTCTGCCTATCCATTATAATGAATTTGCATCTACTATGGGGGCTCTCAAAAATGTATAGAGTTAGGAAAATGGAGAAAGTCCTTGCCAAACACTGGCCCATCCTTCTGCAGGACCCACACCTGAAATCCATCATCCCAGAAAAAACAAAAACCTCATACAGAAGGGCTCGCAACATAAAAAATATAATAGCCCCAAGCAAGCTAAAAAAATCCTATATCCCCGGACCCGACCAACTCCTCATCCCACTCATAGGAATGGTTCAATGCCGCAAGGCCCTATGCCTAACCTGTAAGTTCATTACACATGGCCAGAAAAACTACACCATCAAAGGCAAGACTTACAACATTTCTGAATTCTACAACCGTTCCACAGACCATGTGGTCTCTCCTGCCCTTGTGGGCTATATTATGAGGGCAGAACCAGTAGACCACTGCGAAAAAGGTTTGGTGAACACCGGAGGTTCATAGAAGGAGGGAGTGATAAACACAGTGTCCCAAGGCACTTCTACGAATTCCACCAACAATCCACAGAAGGCCTGAAGGTATGGGTCATAGAGGCCATACCCTCCTCCTTCCCCCCGATACAAGCGCCTGTGCCAACGGGAAGCATATTGGATCTACCATCTGGATCTCCTCTCGCCGGTAGGCCTCAATGAAGAATTAGAAACCAATGCTTTAATCTAAACCCATATTCCGTATTCAACTCTGAGTCTAACGCAATACCATTCTGTGTTATCCAACTCGTGAACTTTACAGCTCAGTCCCCCTCACTACTCTGGCAATTGTTCCACATTTATCCAACAGCACAGCTTTCTATACAGGTACGGTTATTAATGACATACAATAACCATACTTTCCATGCATACAAAACTCATCCGCATTACACCATTTAACACCAACATCCGCCCCATCATACCATATACCCCTGAGTACATTCCCCTTTACTCTCACCGGTATCTGGTGCAGAAGTGCCCTTTTACTGATGTAGTGACACAATTAGTGACACGTTTGGCATTGGTTGTACCATTACCTTTATTATTGCTCACTCAGCGCTTTTACTCGTGCTTTTATTCTGGTGTTTTACTTATTCTTGTTTTTATTAATGCTCTCATCATCATATTATTATTTATATTGTTATCTTTATTGTTATTTATATTTTATGTTTACCACCTCCCTGCAATCCGAGGCTGAGACCCTAGGTAGGCGGCCACGTTCATCCCCTAATGTCTGTTGCCTGCCTCCAGATCCACCTCCCGATCAGCTATGGACGGGCTTGCTCGCCTCGTGGCGTTACCTCCGTTCTGTGGTGAAACAGTCGTCCTGTGGCAGTTTTCATCACGTAGTGACACGTTTGTTGCAGGGAGGAGCGTTCGTCCCGGGGCGATTGCTTTGCGGGTTTTTTCGAATAGCCTATCTATATGTCCTTCACTGAAGCACACACATGGCCTGAAGAAGGCGCGCAGACCCTGACAACACGTCGCCTACTCTGTCCTCACGCTACCCAGAAGGGACCCAACACCACACCGGAAGTCAAGCTGCAGTACACCGCTCGGACCACAGGGAACGCCGGAAACCACTGGTGCCCACCTTACCAACAACCGGAGCCAGCAAGCTGGTGACTACTTCCCCTCCCCCTTGCGAGCAGCCGAGTCTCTGAGGACATTGTCAGGCTTCCAGCACCTAGACATAGCTAGCAGTGGCTTACACTGCC
Organism: Glandirana rugosa; assembly: GCA_018402905.1. NCBI lineage: Eukaryota > Metazoa > Chordata > Amphibia > Anura > Ranidae > Glandirana > Glandirana rugosa. The sequence continues at coordinate 758,854 of BLSH010416462.1, read as the reverse complement.
ATGCAATTTTTACTTCTACTTTTGTGAGTACCTCTTACTTGTGTTTCAATAAATCCTTTTTTACGGTTTACATTTAGAAGGGCGCATGCCTGTGTTCTTATCTTCCATCCAGCAGTTGACGTCACCACCAACGCATTGCCACCAGTCACCTGGATATAGCCCGCAGCGGCTGACACTGCCATGCGATTTTCTCCTCCATGTCTGTGTGTACCTCTAACCATTTTCTTTACTAACATACCATAAACGGTTTACACTTAGAGGCGTGCATGCCTTTCTCCTCTGCTCTTTTGTATAGAAGATGATTCTGCTTCTGACATGATGCAGCCCCACTAGTGGAAAACCCTTCAACCTTCTGGACTACAATACCAATCGTGATCATATACTTTTGGACTATACTATCATCCAATTAGTACCTATTGTGGTACACATATTTATTGTATTCCATCATAACATATCCACTTTACGGTCTATATTATGTTGTTTGTGCTTACAATGTTCCCTTTTTTCTCCAGGTGTTCATGTGGTTTTTATTGATTCATTTAAGGCAGTATCAAGTGTTGCTAAATATGCAGTGGATAGCATTGCTGAACTCCTACACGTTGGGCGAAATAATATGCTAAATTCAGTATCTCTGCATTAAAGAATAACTCCCCTTTCGTGGGGAAAAAAATAGCAAATAAAGAAAAAATTATAAGGCGTGTATAATTGGGATACAAGTCATATTGTAATTGAATGCTACTAAAAAGTACCTTTTCTTCTCAATCTGCAGCTCTGCAATTTTCTATAAATGCAGTACAATATGGCTACCAGGCATTGTTCTGTACACAGAATGTGTACTGACCACTACTAAAAAAACATAATTTCCTGCTTGTGTGATTGGCTTACCAATTTTGCCAGAAGTCTGCCTAAGATACAAGTCAGATTTTAGGCATCCCCTGCAACAAAAATGCCATTTTTGGTGAGATACTTCCAATAGGAACACGTCTAACGGGATGCAGGCCCAGCATATTTCCTCATTAGTGCTCTGCAGCTGCACACCTTATACATAATTATGAAACCACTCCCATTAGACATACTCAACACAGAGGCACAGCAAAACAAACACCCAATGTTTTTTTCTCAACAAAAGTGGAGTTGCGCTTTAAAGTTGCAACTGAACTTACAGTTGCTTCTTTCCATCTTTTGCCAGCTAATTCTGCTCCCAACCCCCAAGTACATGACATTTAACCTCCCTGGCGGTAATCCAGAGTGTGGCTCGGGGTGGAATTTCAATACCATTAGCGGTAACCCCGCGCCACACTCGGGATCGCTGGATCCAGGCAATATTACTCACCTTGTCCCCTGGATCCAGCGATGTCCTCCCGCTGTGTCAGCGTGTCTGTCCTCCACTGGTTGCCTCTGTGTGCCGGGCTCTGTTCCCTGCGAGCGTCGCAGGACGGAGCCCGGCGGCAAATTCAAAAAGTGAAACACACACAGCACATACAGTACACTGTAATCTTATAGATTACATTACTGTATGAAGTCATTTCACATCCCCTTTGTCCCTAGTGGTTTGCCCAGAGCCCTGCATGCTCTTTTATATTATAAATGCCATTCTTTCTGCCTGGAAACATGAGAATGTCCATAGCAACCAAAAAGTGTCCCTTTACATCAAAAGTGGTTTTTCATCAGCTAGAAAACAGTGATAGTAAATAAGAATCATTTGCAGAATTGAGTGATACTGATTTTTGGGGAAATTTATCATCAGACACTGAAAGTGACGACATCGACAATTCTGCAAATTAGCAAATTTCAGTGTTTTTGGTTTGATTACATTATTGAATAAATTTTATTACTATTACGTTATTATTTTTGATAATTATTTATAGTTATTTATTATATTATAATTTATGATTTCATGTTTCAAACTTTATCATACCCTTGATGTCTACTAGACTCTTGTTTGGACAGATTTAAGTGAGTTATTCCTAAGAATTACAGGCCTACAATATAAAACGCCAAATTTCCATGAAAATAATTGTACCGCTTTCAGCACCAAAAATCTGACATAATCATACCGCCAGGGAGGTTAATTTCATGATTAGTACTAAAAATTATTTTGGTCTATGAGGGGATTGTGTAGTGAGTTCATTAACCACTTCAGCCCCGGAAGGATTTCCAGCTTTAGGACCGGAGCCCTTTTTGCGATTCGGCGCTGCGTCGCTTTAACTGAAAATTGCGTGGTCGTGCGATGTTGTACCCAAACGAAATTTGCGTCCTTTTTTTCCCACAAATAGAGCTTTCTTTTGGTGGTATTTGATCACCTCTGCGTCATTTCTGATCGCCGCTATAAACAAAAGAAGAGCGACAATTTTGCAAAAAAAACCCAAATTTCTTACTTTTTGCTAAAATACAAATCCAAAAAAAAAATATAAAAAAACATTTTTTTTTACCGTTTTTGGCCAATTTATATTCTTCCTCATATTTGCGATAAAAAAAATCACAATCGGCGTTTATTGATTGGTTTGCGCAAAAGTGGTCGCGTTTACGGATGAGGAGAATTCATTTTTGGTTTTTTTTTTTTTTTTTACTAGTAATGGCGGCGATCTGCGATTTTTAGCGGTACTGCGATATTGGGGCGGACATGTCGGAATATTTTGACACTTTTTTGGGACCATTGGCATTTATACAGCGATCAGTGCTATAAAAATGCACTGATTACTGTGTAAATGCCATTGGCAGTGAAGGGGTTAACCTGCAGGGGGCGCTCTAAGGGTTAACTATGTTCCCTGGGTGTGTTCTTACTGTGTGGGGGCTGCCCTAACAGGAGAAGGGAAGTGGTCACAGCCTTCATGTACAGGAAGGCTGTGATCACAGCCCTTCCCCCTTCACAGAACGGAGGTCCGTGTTTACTTACACGGACCTCCGTTCCTTCACTCCGGGGGGGGGGCATCGCGGGTAGCCGGCGGCAATCGAAGCCACCGCACCCGCTCCCTGGCCCCCCCCAACACAGTGAGCGCGCGCTCACTAGGCTCTGTCTCGCGGCCGCCGTCATATGACGGCGATCCGCGTTACAGAGCCACTCTGTCGCCGTCATTGCCGATCAGCCGTCGGCAAGTGGTTAAAGTGAACTTGAATAAAGTGGTGGGGAGCTGAAACCACTTTTATTTTTTTATTGCTGTCACAGTTCCTGTTAGGGAAATTTAGTCTCTTTCTCATTTGTTCTGGTGACTCCTGTTGTAAAGACTGAAAGTGAAGAGAAGCCCAACAAATTTAGGTTGCCACCAGAGAAAAGGGGAACTCTTCTAATGGGGACACTTTTTCCAGTGACAACTGTCTAAGAGGGCATTTGCCTCCTTCCATCATGCCATGTGTGCGCAGAATAAGAAGCAAGGGAAAGGGAAATCTCGCCAATAGGACAACAATGGCAAAGAAAACTGGTAATTAGCACTTTAAACAGCCTAATCTACACCAGAACTTAAACATAAAAAAATAGTTAGGACTGGGCCTTTTGTGACCAACTTTACTTCACTTTGATAAAGACCTTGATTGTGTTCATACTTAAATGAAGAAATACTTCTACTATCCTTGGTTAACATCCACCTGTGTTTTAATACCTATGTATTCCACACAGCAACAGTCACTCTCAAGGCTCAATAAACAGTCAAGGGAGTTGCTTTTTTTAATGTATTGCTGAATGACTGGGATAGGGCATAGCTACCCCCTGGAACAGTTCCGTTAGTGGTTGCCTCAACTATGGACAGCACTGAGACACCATATGCAATGTCACAGACCAGGCAAACTTTAGCCTTAATACACAAGGGGTTGCAGCTGCATAGTTGCCAAAAAATGTATAGGGACACTTTTTTGTCTGGGGGGCGGGGCCTGTCTCATAATTAGGGGGGGGGGGCATTCATTTGGAGGTGTGACGTAGCAGGAAATGAAAAAATGTGGCGCGCGTAGCGGAAAAGACGGATGTGGCTTAACTGAATTGTGGGCGTGGCTCGAAGGGGCAGTGGTTCGAGTCTGAGATGAATGAGGGATGAAGGAAGAAAGAAAGAAAGAAATAGGGAGGGAAGGAGAGAGAAGAAAAGAAGTCAGGATGGAGGGACAGCAGGCCCAGATCCTACACCACAATAGCAATATCTGTATTCCAGAAAGTTTAACAATCAGCAGATAAATATACTCCAAACATCTGGTGTTAGCGCTTCAATAATCCCGGCACCATGGTTGGTGTGGTGTCAGGATGATTGAAGCGCATTATTTCTATTATCACATTGTAATATAAAATTAAATAGTTCAACTCACCACAATGTAGAATCAGTGGGAGCCCCAAACGTGTCACTTGCCACGTCGCCTGTCATCAGATGCAGCATGTCACTTGCCAGCAGATGCAGGGGTGCCTCTGTCTCCCAAGGTGGGATGGTGGTCCCTCTGTCTCCCCAGGGGGGGATGGTGGTCCCACTGTCTCCCCAGGGGGGGTGGTCCCTCTGTCTCCTCGGGGGGGTGGTGGTCCCTCTGTCTCCCCAGAGGGGGGGGTGGTGGTCCCTCTGTCTCCCCAAGGGAGATGGTGATCCCTCTGTCTCCTCAGGGGGAGGGGTGGTGGTCCCTCTGTCTTCCCAGGGAGATGGTGATCCCTCTGTCTTCCCAGGGGGATTATGGTCCCTCTGTCTTCCCAGAGGGGGGTGGTGGTCCCTCTGTCTCCCCAGCAGACATGATGGCCCCTCTGTCTCCCCAGCAGACATGGTGGCCCCTCTGTCTCCCCAGGGGACATGGGGGTCCCTCTGAGTCCCCAGGGGACATGGGGGTCCCTCTGAGTCCCCAGGGGACATGGGGGTCCCTCTGAGTCGGCGGTGGAGGATGGGGGTCCCAATGAGTCCACCATGGTGTATGGGTATCCCTCTGTGTCCCCAGTGGTGGATGGGGGTCCCTCTGTGTCCCCAGTGGTGGATGGGGGTCCCTCTGTGTCCCTGGGGGAGGATGGGGGTCCCCCTGTGTCCCTGGTGGTGGATGGGGGTCCCTCTGTGTCCCTGGGGGGAATGGGGATCCCTCTGTGTCCCTGGGGGGATGGTGGTCTCTCTGTGTCCCCGGTGGTGGATGGGGGTCCCTCTGTGTCCCTGGGGGGAATGGGGGTCCCTCTGTGTCCCTGGGGGGATGGTGGTCCCTCAGTGTCCCTGGGGGGGAATGGGGGTCCCTCTGTGTCCCTGGGGGGGATGGTGGTCCCTCTGTGTCCCAGGGGGGAATTGGGGTCCCTCTGTGTCCCTGGGGGGGATGGTGGTCCCTCTGTGTATCTGGGAGGGGATGGTGGTCCTTCTGTGTCCCATGGGGGGTGGTCCCAGTCTTTCAAACACTGACTGTGTCCCAGGGACCTGCTGAGGTGCACTGGGACACGCTGGCTGCTCTCATCTCCCCGCCAGAAGACCAGCTAGGGAGCAAGCAGGGAAGAGCCAAAACTGAGTCGGAGCTCGGGCTCCGCCTCTTGTTTCTTCCTTAGCTGGTCTTCTTCAAAATAGCGGCGGAGTCAATTTAGTGATGGCCGCTGACCTCTAGCGGCCGGCGGCAAAAAAAATAAAAAAATAAATAAAAAAATCGGGACATTTCCCGGGAAGCGTTAAGGCCGGGAAAACTATATAAATCCCGGGAATGTCCCAGGAAATTCAGGACTGTTGGCAAGTATGCAGCTGTTGCAGTAGACACCAGGATCCTTAATACATGTCTGGACTCACAGTGTCTCTGGGTACTTGGATGCAACCTTCTGATATCCAAAGACTTTCCCTAGTTAACCTTGCAGACCGGGTCCCCAGAAGAAAATACCTTGTATAACTACAGCAAGTCTCAGCAAGTAGGCCCCTTAGCTCAGCAGAAGGTGGAACCTCAGTGAACACAGGCAGATTTTCAGCTGGGCTGCCTGTAAGAGCAGCAGCCCTTCAGCCTGGGAATTACGTCTCATGGACAAGAACCGGGCTGCCTCAAGTCCCAGATTATTTATACACTCTGCGGCCACCTACTGGGCACCTTCCCCCAGGGTTTGGCTAAGACCTCATACATTTTCAGACTGCTGGTTTGCATACTCCCAACCCACCATATTCTGGAATCCTCCAGAAGGCAATGGAGAGCAATCAAACATGCAACCTGTGGAGCCCAGAACAGCTCAAAGCAATCACAAACTGGTCTACTGATTACAGTGGAGCCAAACAAAACTATATTTACCTAATTTTTCTAGCAGCCTATCTGGGAGGGCGCTACACATACATAACCATTTAATAAAATCTGGTAAACCCAAGAGCTAACTTCAATAATTAGAAGGACTTGAATATTGCATGCAATGTTTGGGTCAGAGCAAGGTCCAGTATCTGAGACCAAGAAATTGGGGAACCAAGCATCCTCCTCCAAAACTTGTATGTACAAGCTCTAACTAACAAATAAATCTGTAGGTAGCTGTCGAGTCTGGGCTAGTAGGTTTTCCTGTATGCCACAAATGGATATTGGACATGGTTTGCCTTAAGAACGAAATCACTAAATCACCTAAACACTTTTAACCTCTTTGCTTAAAGTGGACGCAAATATGCGAGCTGTGAGGCCACACATTTGTGTGCAATAGTGTCAATAGAGCTGTGCCGAGAGTGCACTCCCTGCACACTCCGGACACAGTTAAGGGCAGCTAACTGAAAGCTCCCGTTCGCTACTTGCAAATGGGAGCTTTCTGATCATGTGACCGCCATGACAGTCAATCATGGAGGTCACATGGCCATAAGCCCCGCCCCACTTCCCGCCATTCTAAAGCCTTTAAAGGGCCAGTGTTCTGCTGAAAACTCCAACTCGCCAAAATTTCAAACCACGTCACTTCTGGTGACTCTCCAGCAGCAATGATTGGAGATTTAGACGAGTTGGTTGTTTTCACAGAACACCAGAAGCGTACACTATGGTACGATGGTATGGTAAGATCAGTTTTTTGGAAAAAGGCTGCATGCATGGGTTACATGTTTAATCATTTCTTAGCCTGAGGGGGTGTTTAGGTGGAGGTCAGGGCTTTGTTTTGCATAATGTTGTAGTTTGCTACTAATATAATTATGTTTCTTTGCATATAGTTTTAGGTATGCTTTTTTTTTTTCTTTTATTGGCAAAAGCCGTTTTTTTTTTGTTTTTGTTTTTTAATCTGCTGATGTAAGCTTGTTTGTTTTTGTTTATTTATGTATATATTCTTTCTTATTTATTTTTGTATATATGTAAATGATGTTTTAATAATGAGCTGTATGCTTGTAAGATTTTTTAATAAACAAAAATTTACACTATGGCACACTATATAAAGAGTGCAAATTGTTAGTCCGCCCACTAATAACCAACAAGATGGCCGCCTTCAAGACATGATCAACTTTTTTCTCCTTACCCGGTGTTGTGCCAAGACAGCCAACTGGTTGTGTATCGTAGTGTACACACTGCCGGTGTTCTGTGAAAACAGCCAACTCATCCAAATCTCCAATTATTGCTGCTGGAGAGTCACTGGAAGTGACATGGTTGGAGATTTTGGTGAGTTTGAGATTTCGACAGAACAGCAGCAGGCACCGGCTCTAAAGAGTTAATGGTTTAATAGGACCACTTTGAAACGTTGAGTCTTTTTTGAAATGAGACTGTAAGTTTGTATTGCTAATAGAACAAAAAAATACTTGGCCAACAATCTGACCTTGAACCAATATTCTCAAAAAGAGTTGCACAGCAGCCACACAAGCATGATACAACTACTTTAATAGTTGTGATGTTCAGCACCTCTTCAGCTGTGCACGCTGCGTAACGCTGGCTGCGGATGGCACCGAGGTAACTTTATTATATTGGCTGGTAAGTGATATGGACTTTTCCTCCAGAATGTCCTATTAATGCAATTCAGATGGCTTACATCACTGCCTTCTATGATTCATCCTGCAGAACGAGTATAGACAAGTTCGGTCATAAATTGGATGTGCCCTTCTCATTAAAGTGCACCTGTCATCATGATGGACATTTCACTGATTCACTACTTTATAAAACATTGCTATATATCATGTGTTCTGTTAGTTCCAGAAGATTTAACTTTTTTAGCTCCTGCATTTTTTTTTCTGAGATGCTATTCTTTGCCAAAGGCTATACTTTCCATAAAGAACTTGTTGGCCAGTGCATAGGGTCCCCAGGGTTAAGGGAGTTGATATCTGTCTTTGATATGTGACCTAAGCTTTCCAGAAAAGGAAGAAGTGGGCTTTACAGATAGAATCAGCTTTGTTTTAAAGATATGCCCTAGTGAGACATGAAAACTTTACATTTAAACTGGATCAGGGCGCATACTCCCAGATCTCATTTTCATCCCAGAATACATCTTGAGAACCAGTCTTTGAGCTGGTTAAATCTCCATTGCTGGTGTTATTCTTATCATTTGAATGGATGTGAGCTTGCAAAAACGCAGAGTATTCCTTGGTTTTGAGCACCACCTTCTATAGTTCTCAGAGGGATGCAATTTTACGACAGGGAAAAGTCTGCTGAATCTGTCTGATCTTTCTGCAATAGATTACATGACATACAGATTAAATGTTAATTAATCATATTTTATAACTGTAGCACCCTCCTAGAGAGGTGCTAAGTTATGTAAATTTAGTTCTGGCTTACTGAAATCAGTGCAGCTGCATGTGATTGTTTTGGTCTGTTCTGAGTTTCACTGGCTGGAAGATTGACTGCTTCCCTCTATCTGTCTGGAAATGTTCTGGAAGATAGTGGACTGGGAGAGTCTAATCAGCAGCTGAATATTTATGCAGCATTGGCCATTCCCTGGGGGAAGGTGCCCAGGTGGTGGCTGGGGGTGTGTATAAATACCCTGAGACTTAGAGCAGAAGGGTCTTGTTCCTGAGGAGGAGATCACAGCCTAAGGGGGCTGTTTGCCCCCTAGGCAAGCCTGCAATATGTCTGTGGTTCATCTGGATCCTAGCTAGCCTAGCTGGGGTTTTATTCTACGGAAAGCTGTCTAAAGCTGACTGAGGGATTTTTCATCAGGGGATCTAGTCTGGTCTCATTGGAAAAATGTCTGGAGAATATTAAAAGGAGGCAGCCAGTTATTCAAGGACATTAGTGAGTACAGGCTGGTGTGAGGGATCTTTGATCCCTCTTGGGCTAGAGTCAGTTTTGTCTAAAGGGGACATTGTGTCTTATGTACTGAAACGCTCAGTCCACTATCTGCTTTAAACAAGGACTCTTTGTTCACATTATTGCTCTATTAAATTTCTTGCAATAGAGCCAGTTCTACCTAAAGGAAATTCACTATTAAAGTGTTCCTGGAAAGCTTGTGTAGCACCCTCTAGTGTGCTACTAGAATAGTGCAGGCAAATTTATTAACTCATGATAAAGCAAGTCTGAATCTGGGTCAGGGTTTACTGCAGGTAAGGCTGGATGACTCACAGAGACAGGTCTCTGGTGCCTCCCCTTCGGTCTGGAAGTTTGGAGAAACTTCTAGAAGTTAATGGGAGAAGGTCAGGAGGGTTGATCTACAAACTTATGGAAACCCAGCCAATCTCCATGTGTACTGTCCTGGCAGCGTGGCTAGGTTAGGCCTTAAATATGGATGAGTCATGCCAGCAGGGGAGTCGGGTGGAAGATGGAGTGCTGAGGAGGCTGTCTGTGGTCTTAGAAGGGTCTACAGGGTCTAGGGGGGGGGGGGGGGACCCCATCTCCAGGCTGGGCTTGGTGGTGGTTCAGGAAAATCCATTCAGCAGAGCGGTTTGAACAGGATTCTTGCCTGAGAACAGTGAGGGCAAGGAGGACAGAGTGAGAACATCATCAAACCCAGGGATTTTCAAGGGGAGAGACTGCCACATCTAGCAAGCTTTCTAAAAGGACAGCGTTGTGCTTAACCTTATTTACCCTTAGCCTGGGAGATCTTCAGAGCAGCCAGGAGGGCTGGTAGTGCCTGCAAGCAGTGGAACTGGAAGCAGTTCTACATAGGAGTTGATGTACTCCTGCGTGCAGTTTGCCTCACTTTTGTGCTATTTCCAAGAGGGGCTAAGAGCTCCTAGTCTGTAATTGACTTTTGCTATGGATCCTAAAAGACTGTGTGAGTACAGGAAGGAAAGCAGTCCAGAATCTTTTGTACAAAGGAAGGAAGTTGTCCCCCTTTTTGCTGTTCTTTTGCTGATTCAAGTTGAGCATCCCATAAATCCCTTCACCCCATCCAAGTTGTTACCCTTAAAGTGGTTGTCAACTCTTGACAACCACTTTAACCTACAGGTAAGCCTATAATAAGGCTTACCTGTAGGTACCGTGCATATCTCCTAAACCTATACGGTTTAGGAGATATACGGTGTAAATGCTTGTGCCCACATCATTGGCACATGCGCAGTGAAGAAACAGCCGACTGGGGCGTTTCTTCACTAAGTGTGTCATAAATGACGGCTCCCGTGCGCATGCATGGGAGTGACATCAGCGTGGCTCCGGCCAATCATAGCGCTGGAGTCTGTGCTGTGATTGGCCAGAGCCCATGATCCCGGAAGAAGACACACTCAACATGACGCCGGTCACAGCGGTGCTCGGGGACCGCTGCAACAGCGTCGATCTAAGGTAAGTTTTTCATACATTTTTATCTCTTGACAACCACTTTGATAAAACATTAAAAAAAAGCCAAGCGACTGATTTTTGTGTTTGGATACAAGCGGAGGATGCCTGTTGCCTGGCTGCGCAGGAGTAAGAAAGCCAGTTGCCAGTGGCCCCTGTGGCGGGTAGTGCTACACTTGGTTCAATATTTTCTGCAGGCAAGGACCCTTGCTCACCCTACTAAGGTGAAGTTTAGCATCCTCAAATTTACTACTAGAAGTTACTGGAATATCCCACAGTTACACTGAACCTATCCAAGTTCAATTTCTGCAATAAAACATCATCAAAGCCAACAACATTGCTCTGAAGACATTGCTATTGTTGATTGAAGCATGTGGGAACCCTAGAGATCTGGACCATTATTCTGGAACAGAGCTCAATGGTTAGAATATTAAAATACACTGTAGGGGAAGCAGAGGTAGGCATAGGGTTGCAGCCCTACCACATAAAAAAAAAACAGTCCAATATAATGCAATTTAATACCAATGACAAAATAAGTAATTGGGCTTTAACGATGGCTGTTACATTTTACCAATTTTTATTTTTGCATAAAAGGAAATGGAGGATCTGCTTGGAGGAATCACAGGCCAATCTGGTATTCAAGTAATATTAAGCAATCAGCTTTGCCTCTGAAGGTCCTTAGGTTGTATTTAGTATATAGTATGGGATTTCTAGTTTAGCTGCATATACAGTATTTCACAAAAGTGAGTACACGCTTCAAATTTTTGTAAATATTGTATTATATCTCTTCATGTGACAACACTGAAGAAATGACACTTTGCCACAATGTAAAGTAGTGAGTGTACAGCTTGTATAACAGTGTAAATTTGCTGTCCCCTCAAAATAACTCAACACACAGCCATTAATGTCTAAACCACTGGCAACAGAAGTGAGTACACCCCTAAGTGATAATGTCCAAATTGGGCCCAAAGTGTCAATATTTTGTGTGGCCACCATTATTTTCCAGCACTGCCTTAATCCTCTTGGGCATGGAGTTCACCAGAGCTTCACAGGTTGCCACTGGAGTCCTCTTCCACTCCTCCATGACGACATCACGGAGCTGATGGATGTTAGAGACCTTGCGCTCCTCCACCTTCCATTTGAGGATGCCCCACAGATGCTCCATAGGGTTTAGATCTGGAGACATGCTTGGCCAGTCCATCACAATTACCCTCAGCTTCTTTAGCAAGGCAGTGGTCGTCTTGGAGGTGTGTTTGAGGTCATTATCATGTATGTCACAGTACATTTTGGCATTCATGGTTCCCTCAATGAACTGTAGCTCCCCAGTGCTGGCAGCACTCATTCAGACCCAGACCATGACGCTCCCACCACCATGCTGGACTGTAGGCAAGACACACATTTCTTTGTACTCTTCACCTGGTTGCCGTCACACACATTTGACACCATCTGAACCAAATAAGCTTATCTTGGTCTCATCAGACCACAGGATATGGTTCCAGTAATCCATGTCCTTAGTCGTGGCTTATGGTGTGAGCACTGACAGGCTGACCCCCACCACTTTAACCTCTACAACAATGCTGGCAGCAATCATACGTCTATTTCCCAAAGACAACCTCTGGATATGACGTTGAGCATGTGCACTCAACTTCTTTGGTCAACCATGGTTAGGTCTGTTCTGATTGGTACCTGTCCTGTTAAACCGCTGTATGGTCTTGGCCACCATGCTGTAGCTCAGTTTCAGGGTCTTGGCAATCTTCTTATAGTCTAGGCCATCTATCTGTAGAACAACAATTCTTTTTTTTCAGATCCTCAGAGAGTTCTCTGCCATGAGGTGCCATTTTGAACTTATAATGACCAGTATGAGAGAGTGCACCCCATAAACACCTGAGAACTTGTAATACTAACGGGTCACATGATACTGGGAGGGAAAATAGCTAATTGGGCCCAATTTGGACAATTTCCCTTAGGGGTGTACTCACTTTTGTTGCCAGCGGTTTAGACATTAATGGCTGTGTGTTGAGTTATTTTGAGGGGACAGCAAATTTACACTGTTCTACAAGCTGTACACTCACTACTTTACATTGTAGCAAAGTGTCATTTCTTCATTGTTGTCACATGAAAAGATATAAAATATTTACAAAAATGTGAGGGGTGTACTCACTTTTGTTAGATGCTGTACATGTTGTCTCCATATTGGATGATGAATAATAAAGCTGTGGTAAAATGTAAAGGGGAACTCTAGCTTTCAGCGATAAAGAGGTGTCATCGGAACCTATCAAGCTGCAGGCTTTGCATGCTGTCATTTTCTCACTATATAGTGTGGCAGGGATGTGTGGCTTAATAAATATAAAATACTTTGGAAGATACATGTACTTAAAGTGTTACTAAACCTAGGTGCCTGCATTCACTATATCTGGTCTCCCACAGTACACAGAACATGGAAATGCAATATTTTATATAAACTGCTAAATACCTTTTCCCATCAGCAGTATATGTATATGTACAGTCTTATGACTTCTATAAGTGTTTGGCCGAGCACTGGTTAAAGCTTGCAAGAGGAGTTTTAATTCTCCTCTGACTGTCCTATGAGGCTGAATGACCCCTGACCCTCTGTCTGGACAGTGCTGATTGTCCCTGTATTGATCACATGCAACCTACATGCAACCCCCCCCAAAAAAAAACTCTCTAGCAATACACACCAAACTGAGCATGTGCACAGTGACTTCAAAGCTTGGTACTATCAGGAGATGGACTGGGGACAGTGGAAGAAAGGGAGGATCAGAGAAGACAGGAGCAGACAGCCTTTTTACACAATGTGCAGGATTAACCCCTTAGGTTCCACAGTGAGTATAACAGGCATGCTTTTATACTACTTTATATGCAGACTGATTTTACTGTTGTGGGTTTAGTAACACATTAAACTGTATGCAGCTGCCTAGTTACAGTCCCACTTTAAAAGAGATCAGGAAGCTTGGAGCTCTTCTTTAGCCTTCTTTTACACTGCAAATGCATAAAAACCTGCTTCTTCATAAGAGGCAAATTGGTGTAAAGATGTGAGATTGCAGAGACGTCCACTTCATTTAAGCAGGAAAAACCCTTAAATGTGTACTTTAAAATGTCAAGAGAAGCTGAAATGTCTTTAATTGCTGGGTTTTAGGTGCCACACAGAAATCGGTGAATGTGTTGATCTGTTCTGCTATGGAAATGGTGACCAGTGAACTCTGACATTTTCTCGAAACAGAACCATGCAGTTGGCTTTCAGATCTGTTGCCGGTTGCCTTTCAGTGGAGCATTTTACAGTAGACATGGGGTCAATTGGATGTGCTAAGCCAACACAGCTGTGAGAAGGAGGCATCAAGTGCAGTTTCAGAAGAAAGTTTTAGTAACGGTTTCTGACATACAAGTGAGATTATTCAACTTTTAGTCTTTTCCATGCACACAGAGCAAATACTTTATAGTAGCTGAAGGTTGATCGAGAACAGGAACACTTCCTTTTTCCATAGACCTGGACGTTGCTTACATCCAGAGAAGATAAATAGTAGGAGAAATTCTTCATAATGCCCTAACTCTTCTCCCAAATTGTACATTTTAGATTGTTTTGGGCAACAAGATCCTCCTTCACTTCCTGCCCGGCCAGCACTCAAACATGCTAAATGCTTCTCCTATTTGCTCTTGGTCACACTGGTAGCACTTCATGAAGTAGTTCCTCTGAAACTTTCAACTTTCATTTAGCAAGCAGTAGGTGTGTCTTCATTTGTTGCTAAAATGATGCATGCTTCCATGGATGGGAGATCAATGAGCCCAAAGAGGTCAAGCCAAATATCACAATCTCTCATGGAACCTCTAGCATGCTCTTGCAGAACTGTGAAAAAGGTTTAACTAGAGAATTGGATAGTGGCTGGACAGGCACTGCTGATTCCAACTGTAGTGTTGGTAATGGGTAATTTGTGGCTGAAGTACAGGCTTAGTATCCTATAGAGGCTCAGTACTTTGTGGAGAAACAATACCAATCCACCTTTGACACTGTATGTGGTATTTGGTGTTCAGGTACCATTCCTTGACCAAGCAGTTAGCCTGGTGTAGTCCTGTAGGGGGCCATTGTGAGCCCCCCACCTTATGGTGTTATCGTTCGTCCCCCAATGTGAAGTCCCTTTCAGGGATGGTTCCTTCCTGTTGTTGATGGGCAGTATACCCTGTCACTCCAGTGCTAGGGGTACATAAATTGGCTCTATGACCATTAGCTCTTGGTGAGAACTCTCCAATGTTGTGGAGGAAAGTTGGGACTTCTTCCATCCTGTGGGAACCTAGCAGAGGACTGCCATGTGAGCTTTAGTATCCTTAAACAGCCCCCCCCCCCACTTTGTAGGAAGGGGGGAGTAGATACTGTTCCTTGATGAGAGGTAAGCTAATCTCTTTGAAAACAGACAAAGTAGGAGGGTTGGGATACTTTCCACTATGCAGTGCAGGCACGGGTTTCTCTCACCCTATGAACTGTTTGAAATTGTTCCTTTAACCATCATTACTCAGAATGACTGTTGTTATGTTAATCTGTTGTTGTGTTAAACTGTGTTGGTCCATGTATTCCATGCAATTGGGACATTACTTAATGCATAATCCACTAAGAAATGCTGGCACGTGTGTATAAATCAGTGTAGTGCCCCCATTATGATAGGTGCTTTATTTTTGTAGATTTGTGTTAGGAGAGGTAAAATCTAGTCAGGCCTGACTGTGAGCGCAGGCCTGAATTTTTTGATCTGGGCTGGGGAGTGGCTCAGGGAGGGCTGGAGATGGCAGGAAGGAACACCCCTTGGATACTCCTCCCCTTAGAGCTGGAAAGCTCTGGAAAGGGGCATGGCTGAGGAGGTGTGACTTTCTGGTGTATGACAAAAAGCCCTGACCAATCCACAGCTTGAGTTGGCAGGAGACAGGCCTCCTTAAATACAGCAATCTGCCAGCAGGGGGGAGGAGAGTTCGGGTGGAAGAGGGAGAATGTAGCTGCGGATCAAGGCTCGCCTGGAAGGGGGGTGACCTTGAGGTCTGGGGCTTGGGTGCAGCCGAGAGTGGGAGTCGGCTCCTGGAGTGGCACAAGGAAGCAGGAGAGCAACAGAGTTCTACATTAAAAAGAGACTCTTTAAAGGATCTACCAGTGTCGATGAGGGGTGGCCCCTGGGAGTTGGATGAGAAGGCTGAGACAGGCTAGGAGAGGGCAGCGGACAGTCTGTAGAGGCTGGAGAAGCCAAGCAAGGGTAAGGAGAGCCACTGGACAGTGAGGTAGGCCGGATGGGGCCTGGAAGATAGATGGGCTGGGAGTTGAAGTTCATCCCACACCCAGCTAGCATCAACGTGCTTAGCTACACTTCCAGGGCCTGTGGCTTCACAAATGGGAGTCTGTGGCCCTTACCCACAACAGGTGGTTTGGAGACTTGCTAGCAGTAGAAGCAGGCCTCACCATGTGGTAGCTGTGGTGGAAGAGGAAGAGGTGTCTAGGAGGTCTGATAAATTTCCTTTCAGGCCTAGGAATCAAGTAAGAGAGGAGAGAGGAAGAAGAAATGTAACAAACAGCAAGTAGTGTGCTGGAGGAGAAAGAGTGTATATACCGGCGGTGTATATAGAAGGTCCCTTGTTTGGGCATCCCACAGTCATCCCTTATCCCTATCCAAGTTTATCCCCTAAGTAAAACAACAAATACAAAGTACTGGCCTGTTCAGTGACTCCGGGTGTGTGGAAATCATGTGATTGAGGGGAGCGGGCAAGTGGACCACAACTACCAGCCACTCCTGAGGGAGAACATGGCTACATCAGTAAAGGGGTAGTCTTATATTATAGACTAGTGAAATACAGTCAAAAAGAATGCTAGCACATTTCAGCCTCTTAGATCTTTTGACTCTATTTTCAGCCTCTTTTAATTTCAGCCTCTTATGACCTCAGCCATGAATAAAGCCTGAGCAGACAAAACATGTCTGAATGCTTTTTTGCCTGTATTTCACATTTTTTTTTAATTAAAGAATTTCTGATTAACTGATTTACATCCAAGTTCCCGCCTTTCTACGTGGATTAGGCATTAAGTAAGGTTTCATAGACTCCATATCTATGGCACCGAGTTTTGAATCTATTCCTGGATTGTAGGAAAGGCTGTAGTGGTGCCATACTTGTTTCAATTGGAGAATTACTCTTAGAAAGGAGTAAGTCTACATGATAAGTAAGTAATAAAGTGGACCCGACTTCCAGTTGAGCCAGGGTGGTCCTCTACAGGTGCTTTCAGGGGTAATGACTATGTTGATGCCCCATTAATCACAGATGCAAGAGACCATGCAAGAGAACTGCAGAGTACCATGAAAGAAGCCCAAATTAAAGAGGAGTTCTGGCCCCTCACCCTCAAAAATTAAAAGTGTAGCTCCTGACTTTTATGATTAGGGAACTTACATGTTCAGGCATCCAGCGTTGTTCTCATCTGAGCCAATTCTTGAATCGGCTCTCAGATGTCGGCGCCTCCATCTTAGCTAAGGGAAACCATCAGTGAAGCCTTGCAGCTTCACAGCCGGTTTCCTACTGCACATGCGTAAATCTCGCTGTTCTTTGTGAATGGGCCAGCTACGGGGGGAAGGAGGAGGAGGCCAAACTTCTGGCTTGCTTTGCTGTGGCAAAGTAAGCAGGAAGTGGAAGCGGGTACCTGTCAAAACCAGGTACCCGCTCCCCCCTCCAAAAGGTGCCAAATGTGGCAGCGTAGGGGGGAAGAGGCAGACGAGCGGAGCTTCCCCTTTTGGGTGGAGCTCTGCTTTAAGTACAGAAAGGAGAAAGTGGGACTTTACATGAGGCGTAATAATACATAGAGCATTTATATGATTTGAAATTTATTCTACAACCATTTCATAAAAATACATGAAGTCATTTTATACTTTAACTACATGCAAGAATTGCTATCATAGTAAAAGACATGAATTCCAGAAATCACATGATTGACTTAATAGATTCATATATACATAAACAGTTGCATGAGCCAAACTTGTCTTGGCATCCTAAAAACTCTATGCGTTTCATGGCTCTCTACCATTCGTCAGTGCAAATATAAAGCTATAAATATAAAAAGTTTTTGAATTAATGAATGCTACCCTTTAAAAGGGGAGGAAAAACGGTTATGAAGCAGGGGATCTATACTCACAAGTAGACTGAGCTGAGTCCAAGTATAAAGGTATAAAATAACCTCATGTATTTTTATGAAATGGTTGTAAAATACATTTCAAATCATATATATGCTCTATGTATTATTATGCCTCATGTAAAATCCCACTTTCTTTTTTCCTGTCCAAATTTTTTAATAGGGATGGAGGCTAACCATATTGGTTGTGTCAGGTCTAGGGTTGCCACATCATCCCTTTAATCCAGGACACATATGAATTACACAGGTTCTGTGGCTAATTTAATGCAGATAAGACACCAAGTGAGATTAATTACCACCTTAATCAGCCACAGAACCTGTGTAATTAATAGGTGTCCTGGATTAAAGGGATTTTGTGGCAACCCTAGTCAGATCACACTTTTTGTTTCTGATCTCTTTTAGTACAGAAAGCATTAACCCTCCTGCATGCGTTCCCACTGCACAACACTGCTACACCGGCACTTACAAGTAGAGCGAACCTGAACTGTACCGAACTTTCGGGTGTCCGTGTCCCGAATCCGAACCCGAACATTTGAGAAAAACGTTCGGGTTCGGGTTCTGAATTCTGGTATTTTATCACGCATGTTGTATAGCTGCAGGGCAGCCAATCAACAAGCGTTTCACTGGTTTTCCCTAGAAGCCATCACAGCCATGCCTACTGATGGCATGGCTGTGATTGGCCAGTGCATGATGTAGACCCAGCCTCTATATGAGGCTGGAGTCTCAGTGCTGCATGTCACATGCTCTCAGGTTAGTGTAGGGAGAGGATGCTGCCGGCGCTGTGAGGGACAGATTGTGAGGGACAGATTGTGAGGGACAGATTGCAGATCTAATAACTAGGTAGAGATTACTACTACTGCTGTGAGGGACAGATTGCAGTGATAATAACTAGGTAGAGATTACTACTACTGCTGTGAGGGACAAATTGTAGATCTATAACATCTCATCCTGCATTACAGAACGATCTCTCATCCTGAATTACAGAACGATCTGATACTGGACTAGGTAGAGATTACTACTGCTTTGAGGGACAGATTGCAGATCTAATAACATCTCCCATTTTCTTCCTTTTGCAGCCCTCTAGCACTTTCCAGGACTTTTTTACAGTAATTTTTGTGCCGAAAAGTTCTGGTGCCCATTGACTTCAATGGGGTTCGGGGTCTGGGGTAAAGTTCAGATAACGTTCGGTACCGAACCCGAATGTTTCCGGAAAGTTTGGCCGAACCCGCCGAACCCAAACATCCAGGTGTTCGCTCAACTCTACTTACAAGCTTCTTCTTCAACCTACTTTATTGATTCATATTTCACAGTACACATAAATAGTGTTGAGCGAACCCGGACTGTAACGTTCGGGTCCGTACCGAACTTTCGGGTGTCCGTGGCACGGACCCGGACCCGGACATTTCAAAAATCGTTCGGGTTCGGTCCGGGGTTCTGCTATTTTACTCCACGTGTTGAGAAGCTGCAGGGCAGCCAATCAACAAGCGTTTCACTGGTTTGCCCTTAGAAGCCATCACAGCCATGCCTACTAATGGCATGGCTGTGATTGGCCAGTGCATCATGTAACCCAGCCTCTTTATAAGCTGGAGTCACAGTGCTGCAGTCACATGCTCCTTGGGTTAGTGTAGGGAAAGGTAGCTGACGGCGTGAGGGACAGATTTGAGCCATTTTAAGACTTGATCCTGCATCCTGAGATAGATTACTTTACTACTGCTGTCTGTGCTGTTGCTCTGAGGACAGATAGCAGAAATTAGAGATTTCACATACCGCTGCTTTGA
>BLSH010416462.1:702483-729546 GCA_018402905.1 Glandirana rugosa | reverse complement strand
GGGGGGGGGGGGGGGCAGCTACAGCACAGAAGGTTTTTCCCCTTAATGCATAGAATGAATTAAGGTGAAAGATCTTAAAATTTACTACCACTTGAACTCAAAGCAGATGTAAAGGTTAACATTTATGAAGATCTCTATTTGCAGCACAGTGGCTTATATGTTAGCACCATTATAGTTCTTGGATTGAATCCAAACCATGATACTGCCTGCATGGAGTTTGCATGTTCTCCCTGTACTTCCGTGGGTTTCCTCCGGGTACTCAAGTTTCCCCCCACACTCCAAAGACATGCTGGTAGGTTAATTGGCTCCTGTCCAAATTGGCCCTAGTATTTTGGCGTCACTAGGTGGGTGCGGGGGGTGCGGCCCGCACCCGGGTGACACCCACCAGAGGGGTAACAAAAGGCCTGGCTTGCTTTTGAGTTTTTTTTTTCAGCCATAACACCCGTCAGGTGTTCCGGCTTCTCCTTCTCCTTCTCTCCCACTACTGCACAGTGCACTGTGTGTGGAGCCTGTCACTGCATTCTTTGTCCGGGCGGCACGGCTGCTTGACACTGTCATTTTGTGACCTCTCCAGCTACCCAGTTGTACCTGAGGCTGAGCCGCGCTTCCTGCCCTGGTCCTGAGCCTGGTGGGGTGCTGGGCGGGTGGGCAGAGGGACGGTGGGGATTATGGCAGATTTAGATGAGGCTGCTGTAAAGGGGGGGGGTCGGTATGGCGGGTCTGAAAATGGGGCATGGGGTGCTGCTGGACACAGATAGAATATATATATATATATAGAATATATATATTATATATATACATACATATATTCTATCTCATCTGGTTCAGTGCTGCTGGTCTGTTTCCCTCCCCATTGGCCACAGTAGAGCCAATCAGAAGAGACCAGGGTCTAGCGGAGCATCATGGGACATGTTTTGTACACAGTAGCAGGCTACAGAAAGAAAGAAAGCATGGGAAAAAACTGAGGGAGGGAGTGCTACAGGAGACAAGAAAAAGAGAGGACTGTGCTGGGAGAAGCCAGGGAGAGCCACGCTGTACGCACACCACCAGAGAGAGCCACACTGCTGCCCAGCACCACCAGAGAGAGCCACACTGCTGCCCAGCACCACCAGAGAGAGAGCCACACTGCTGCCCAGCACCACCAGAGAAACCCACGTTACTGCCCAACACCGACAGAGGGAGACAGACTGAGCCACTGCCGGGGTACACAGCTGTGCTACACTACTGACTAGAGCCACCCAGAGAGCGCAAACGTCCAGCCGGAGGGGTCACTACTGCAGTGTCGCTGGGTCTGGTAAGAGGGCTTGTTGGCCATTATCCATTACTGTTCCTAGGGACTGAGCTATTAGGAAGTGCCTATTCTGCTATCCTCTAACCCTAATACTACCTGCATGCCTTACCAGCCGGCGCAACACTGGGCTGCCGACTCAAAAATAGGGAGGTTGGGTGGGGGGGTGACTCCATTTTTTACCACATCAGGTGACACCAACCCTAGTGACGCCACTGCCTAGTATGTGTATGTATTAATTATGTATACAATACTGAGAGACATAAAGGAGATGCCTTTGCTGACCTCCTCCTGAAAATGCTAAGTGCCTGGCTGTTACTGTATTCAGTAACTTAGTGGTTAGCACTTCTGCCTTACAGTACTGGGGTCTCCGGCTCAAAGCTAAATTCAAGGGAATGCTATTTTTACATAGTTACATTTGTCCAGCTTGGGCCAATGTATGCATGTGCCATAGCTTGAAGGTCCCCCTGGAAGCTGGAAACCTCTGCCTACTACAGAAGTGCTCTCTGAGGCCTCCTATCTAGCTCTCCTAAACACCTTTCCTCCTGGCAGCAGCTAATGCATGTATACACATCTAGAAACATTTAGGTGCCTCAAGCGCAAGGTGCCTTATTTCATAGGTCAGAATAATAAAATATTCTACAGTTAATACGCGTCTAGGTGTGTGCTTACACGCGTTTACGCACATGTACGCACATCAAGTGTTTTTGTCAAAATGCTGCTGCTCTTGGATTTGCTGGCAGTGAGTTTTTTTTTACCTCATACTGATTCACATAGGAGAAAGCTGAGAGGATCTGGGGGCCCCCTTGTTAAAGGGGCTTCCAGATTCCGATAAGCGCCCCCGCCCCCAGACTAAGGTTGCCACCTCATCCCTTTAATCCAGGACACATATTAATTACACAGGTCCTGTGGCTGATTAAAGTGGTAATTAAACTCACTTGGTGCCTTATCTGCATTAAATTAGCCTCAGAACAACCTGTGTAATTCATATGTGTCCTGGATTAAAGGGATGATGTGGCAACCCTACCCCAGACCCCCACAACCACCGGCCAGGGTTAAGAAGTGGAGGCCCTTGTCCCCATCAATAAGGGGACAAGATATTTTGGGGAGTCCGAGCCCCCCACCCAAAAGCACCCCCCCATGTTGAGGGCATGTGGTTCAAGAGGGGGGGTTGCTTACTCGTTCACCCCCTTTCCTGACCTGCCAGGCTGCATGCTCAGATAAGGGCCTGATTTTGTGGGGGACCCCATGCCATTTTTTGTTTAAATTTTGGCATGGGTTACCCTTCAAAAATCCATACCAGACCCAAAGGGCCTGGTATTCATTGGGTGGGAACCCAGGCCGTATTTTTCCTGATTTTTTATTGCTGGCAATTCTTTTTTTCATTCAGCTGTCAGTGGGGAACCCCACTAATAGCTGAAGACTCGTTGCTTGTTAAGGACACAGTGGCCACCCGCTCCTTAACAACCGGCTATTCACAGTTTGCTAAAGAGAAAAAAAACTTTAAAATGCAAAACGCATGAAAACTGCATCAAAATTGTGTGTTCTAAAACGCACTGCAACCGTATCCACTGCAGCTGCATAGATGTGAGCCTGGCCTTATTCCCAATCAAAACATTATCTGCATGGAATTTGCATGCTTTCCCTGTGCAGGTTTGGGTTTCCTACAGATATTCTGGTTTCCTGCTACACTCCGAAGACATGCTGTTATGGCCCTAGTATGTGTATGCATGCATGTGAGATAGATAGGGACCTTACATTGTAAGCTCCTTAAAGTGTTACTAAACCCAGGACCCTGCATTCACTATATCTGGTCTCCCACAGTACACAGAACATGGAAATGTAATTATTTTAGTAAATATAAACTGCTAAATATCTTTTCTCATCAGCAGTATATAGCAGTCTTGTGACTTCTATTAGTGTCTGGGTAAAGCTTGTAGGAGTTTTCATACTGCACTCGCTGTCCTATCAGGATGCAGGACCCCTGACCCTCTGTCTGGACAGTACTGATTGGCCCTGTGCTGATTACATACACTCTTCCAAGAAAAAAAAAACTATCTAGCAATACACACCAAACTGAGCATGTGCAGCCTGACTCCAGTAACTCTGTCTTATCAGGAGATGGATTGGGGGCAGTGAAAGAAGAGGAGGATCAGAGAAGACAGGCTAAGACAGCCATTTTACACAATGCAGAGGATTAACCCCTTAGGTTCCACAGTGAGTATAACAAGCATGCTGTACTGCACATACAGACTGATTTTACTGTCGTGGGTTTAGTAACACTTTAAGAGCAGGGACTGATGTGTTTGCAATGTGCGGCATAAATTGTTGACACTATATAAATACCTGTATTTAAAAAAAAATAATAATAAGCCTGATACAAGTGTACGACAGAGAATAAGCCAAAAATCTCGCTCTGCATATTTGCTTCAGGAAAGTGTGTATTGAAGCCAGGCAACTAGCATTTTCAGAAGGAGCAATGTCTGCCTCCATGACTGTGTCAGCATGGTTTTCTTGTAGCCTCCTTGACGGCATTCCCGAGTGTGGCTCGAGGGGAGTTTTCACTGCAAATAGCGGTAACCCCGAGCCACACTCGGGATTGCATCGCTGGATCCAGGCAAAGTTACTCACCTTGTCCCCTGGATCCAGCGATGTCCCCCGTCGTGTCTGCGGGCTGTGTCCTCCGCCCGATGCCTCTGTGTGCCGGGCTCCGTTCCCTGCGAGCGTCGCGTCGCACGGGGGGGACGGAGACCGGCGGGAAATTCAAAAAGTGAAACACACACAGCACACATACAGTACATTGTAATCTTATAGATTACATTACTGTATGAAAACATTTCACACCCCCTTTGTCCCTAGTGGTTTGCCCAGTGCCCTGTATGCACTTTTATATTATATATGCCGTTCTTTCTGCCTGGAAACATGAAAATGTCCATAGCAACCAAAAAGTGTCCCTTTACGTCAAAAGTGTTTTTTGATCAGCTAGAAAACAGCGATAGTAAATAAGAATGATTTGCAGAATTGAGTGATACTGATTTTTGGGGAAATTTATCATCAGAAACTGAAAGTGACGACAGCGACAATTCTGCCACTGAGCAAATTTCAGTGTTTTTGACTTGATTACATTATTCTGGTACATTGGTGCATTGGTGCATTGGTACATTGGTGCATACATTGACTCTTGTTTGGACAGATTTAAGTGAGTTATTCCTAAGAATTAGAGGCCTACAATATAAAACGCCAAATTTTCATGCAAAATAATCGTACCGCTTTCAGCAACAAAAATCTGAAATAATCATCCCGCCAGGGAGGTTAAAGGATAAGTTCACCTCTAGGAGCATGTTGCCCTCTTATTTAGGGTGTAACGTGCTCCTATGTACCCGCCTCCCTTGCTCAGTGACAGCGGGCGATCGTGTATGCAATGCTCTGTAGGCTACGGTAAAAAAAAATAAATGCACATTTTTTTACCTGCAAAATATATTCAATTTATTATTTTTTTTTTTGAAAGACGTAAGGTGAACGTATCCTTTAGGCCTCATAAACACAGGTGTATGAAAAAAAATAAGCAAAACGACAGGGAAAAATCTGTGCTTCTTTCGGCATTTTGCATTGGCGTTAATGAGCATAAGTGAGGGTCATTGAGTGTCGGCGTCAATAGGCGCCTTTTAAAAAAAACCATTCCTCTGCTATTTTTTAACCTGAAAACGCCGGTGTCAAAAACGCCGGTTAATGTTGGTACGGCACTAGTGAGCGTTTTGCGGGGTTAAGCGTCAGTCACGCCAAAACGCTACAGCCTTGGAACACGCTCGCCCCGCGTTCTATTTACAACTCGCTAACGCTGACACCCCCTACAGCTCAAAAACGTCAGCGTTTTTAACCGCTTGCCGACCGCTGATCGGCATTTGACGGCGACAGAGTGGCTCTGTAAGGCAAAACGCCGTCATATGACAGCGGCTGCCAGATCGCTCAAAACGGTGTGTCCGGGGAGGGCCAGGGAGCGGGTGCGGTGGATTCGATCTCCGCCAGCCACCCGTGAAGCCCCCCCGGAGCGAAGGAACGGAGGTCTGTGTAAGTAAACACGGACCTCCATTCTGTGAGAGGGGGAAGGGCTGTGATCACAGCCTTCCTCTACACAGAAGCTGTGATCGCTTCCCTTCCCCAGCTAGGGCAGTCCCCATACAGTTAGAACACTCCCAGGGAACATAGTTAACCCTTAGAGCGCCCCCTGCAGGTTAACCCCTTCACTGCCAATGGCATTTACACAGTAATCAGTGCATTTTTATAGCACTGATCGCTGTATAAATGCCAATGGTCCCAAAAAAGTGTCAAAATAGTCCGACATGTCCGCTGAAATATCGCAGTACCGCTAAAAATCGCAGATCGCCGCCATTACTAGTAAAAAATAAAAAAAACCCAGAAATTAATTCTCATCATCCGTAAACGCAACCACTTTTGCGCAAACCAATCAATGAACGCCGATTGCGATTTTTTTTATCACAAATATGAGGAAGAATGTAAATCGGCCAAAACCGATGAAAAAAATTGTTTTTTTATATATTTTTTTTGGATTTGTATTTTAGCAAAAAGTAAGAAATTTGTTTTTTTTTGCAAAATTGTCGCTCTTCTTTTGTTTATAGCGGCGATCAGAAATGACGCAGCAGTGATCAAATACCACCAAAAGAAAGCTCTATTTGTGGGAAAAAAAGGACGCAAATTTCGTTTGGGTATAACGTCGCACGACTGCGCAATTTTCAGTTAAAGCGACGCAGCGCCGAATCGCAAAAAGGGCTCTGGTCCTAAAGGGGGAAATCCTTCCGGGGCTCAAGTGGTTATGGGGCCATTGAATACCACGGAGAGTTGCAAAAAATGCTAAAAAAACGCCCGTGTGTATGAGGCCTTAAAATGTTTTTTTAACGTGTGTGCACTTCCACCTTACTGCCTGTAGGTGTCCCCGCTGCAATGTCCATGTGTCCATCTGCTGCCATTGACTCTTTTCCCATTAATTCAGAGCCCATGCAATTCCCAAACCTCAACTAACAGCTTTACAATAAAAGGTTTACTAAATCTCTTATGTAACAAAAGAATACCATTTACAGACAGCATTTATGTATGCATTCACTTTTTGAAAAGAAAATTGCACGATAAACATAAATACTATATAAACAGACTAAGAGACGCGAACGTTATTTTTAACGTTTAAAACATCACCAACTTTGTTGACAAGGTTTAGGGATTCCCATTGGTTAAAAAAATGACATAAAGCATAGAATAAAGGGCCGCGGGTGCCTTTGTGTCACGCTGTTAGGCAAACATCAGGAATTAGCTGTGACAACCGTCATTTTTCATCCTTGGATAGGTATTTAAGGTGTGAACCCTGATGACCCGGCCTCTCCCTCTTTTCATTTTAAAACGTAAGGCTTTATATGTCAAAAATATATTTTTGGTAAATAAACAGTGGGGCACGCGGTCACTTTCATATTGTAGGGTGCTTCATCAAAGTCATGTCTGGAGGGAGAAGTCTTCAAGTTTTCGATCGTGTATCAAATACTCAATATAACATAACCTCTGATCCCCAGACCCCGGCGCTCACCTCCCATATTTGTCACGTTACGTTACCTCTTGTTAGTGCAAAAGGGATTAATGAGGAATCTAAGCTGTGTCTGCAAAGAATTACATATGGTGTAGAGAAATATTAGCACTTTCAATGATCGCAATGTCCATTTAACCATTTCAGGACTGGAGGATTTGTACCCCTTATGGATTTGAATCTTAAAGTGGTTGTAAACTCCAAAAAAAAAAACCTGCAAGACAAAGGCATAATGAGCTAGTATGCATTGCATACTAGCTCATTATGAAAATACTTACCTTAGGTCGACGCTGTTGCAGCAGTCCCCGCACACCGACATGTCTCCCAGAGTTATTTCTGGGTTCGCAGGCTCTGGCGCTGTGATTGGCCAGAGCCGCGATGACGTCATGCACGGGAGACAGCGGTCACGGCACGAGCCCTGAAGAAATAGCTTGAGCGGGCAGTTTCTTCAGCACGCATGCGCCAATGACATCGGCGTAAGCGTATACAGTGAATGTCTCCTAAACTGTGCAGGTTTAGGAGATATTCATGGTACCTACAGGTAACCTTTATTATAGACTTACCTGTAGGTAAAAGTGGTGTAATAGGGTTTACAACCACTTTAAATCTTGGCTACTAATTAGCAATCTTTTTGTCATTACTTATGATGTATAAGTTACTGTATGCATGTTTTTTTCTTTAATTTCTTTTGATTGTATGTACTGTAAAATTATTATTTTCTATGTATTTAAAGTTTTACTAAACCCACAACAGTAAAATCAGTCTGTAAATGCAGTAAAGCATGCTTGTTATACTCACTGGGAAACCTAAGGGATTGTGTAAAAAGGCTGTTTGATCCTGTCTTCTTTGATCCTCACCTTCTTTTACTGTCCCCAATCCTTGGGGGCACTCTGCACATCAGTATTGGCTGGTGGTATATTTGGAGGGGGCAACAAACAATACACTCCTAACCACCCCCCGGGTCATTCGGGTTGGATCAACAGCCCCCCTCCCACCCCCAGTCAGTTGATGAGCCCCGCACTTACCCCCAGTCAGCGCTTCCCTCTGGGCGGTGGCTTCGTCCTCTGCGTCTCCTTCGGCAGCCTCCACATCTTCTCCCTCCTGATCTCTCCTCATCGTGGTCCAATAGGATCATGAGGCGTTTTGACCAATCGGGAGACAGATTTCAGGACCTGCTTTATGGTTGGCATGGAGGAGGTTCAGTGTGAAAATAGCGAATATTCATTCGTTATTGTCACACAATCGAGTGGACTCGGAGCGCAGTGCTCTGCGCCCCGAGCCCACCCTTTTTTGAAGCCTATTAGAGCCTCTGGCTCTAATCACGTGCTTCAAAAAAAGCACTCCCCCCCCATTGGAATCCATGCACATGGTGCCCTGAAAGTAGATTAGGGGGCCGGACACATGGATAGGGGGCAGGGTCACTGCACCCCTAATGGACGTGCTCATGCTGCACATGCTAATTTTGGCATGTATTGCTAGAGAGTTTGCTTTTGTTTGTTTTTTGTAAGGTTTTGTAAGGTTGTATGTGATCAGCACAGGGCCAATCAGCACTGTCCAGACAGACGGTCAGGGGTCATGCAGCCTCATAGGACGGTCAGAGGAGAATGAAAACTCCTCCTAAAAGCGTTAACAAGACACTGATAGAAGACATAAGACTGCTATATGCTGCTGATGAGAAAGGGTATTTAGCAGTTTATATTTACTAAAATAATTGCATTTCCATGTTCTGTGTACTGTGGGAGATCGGATATAGTGACTGCAGGATTCCAGCCCTTTTCTGACTTTTGTTGCTTACAAGTTAAAATCAGTATTTTTGCTAGAAAATGACTTAGAACCCCCAAACATTATATATATTTTGTGCACAACTCTAGATAAACAATCCCTACTGTCCCTCAATCTACAAAATGGTGTAGGTGGAATAACTCACAGTTAAGCCTCGCACACACGAATCGATTGTCGTATGACTGTGCTTCTGATTTTTGTCAAAAGCGCGTGTCCATGATTTTGTAAAGCGTACTGACTGTACAAAAATTGTTGTTCGACAAAGGCGAATGTAGTGACATACTAGGAGTCGAAAGAGGAAGTTCATTTTTGGTGCGCCACCCTTTGGGCCACTTCCGCTAATTTCGCGATTAAAAAGATGATAATGTGCGCTGCATTTCATAACTTCAATTGCCGCTTCACGAATGTTAATTGTGAATTACAATCGCCATTTTACACGACCAAACTCTTCCGGGTCATTCCTTGATTCCGAACATGCGTCTTTGTACTTTTGTGTGTCGGATTTCTGTACACACCATCCGAAAATCGGACGCGGCGTAGTCGACAGACAAAAATTTACCAGTCTGCACATCCAGCTTTTGTATGACGAAAAAAGCAAATCGGCTGTTGAAAAGAGAAGACTAACGGTAAGATGACAGGCTGTCAAACAACAATTCCTGTCTGAATTTCACATCGTGTGTACGGCCTTTAGGTAGCCATATCGATGTTCACTCCAAAACCCATGGGGATCGGAGCCTGGCACACAGAGGCATTGGGCGGAAGACACAGCCCGCAGACACGGCGGGGGAACATTGCTGGATCCTGGGGACAAGGTAAGTAACGCTGCCTGGATCCAGCAATGCAATCCCAAGTGTGGCTCAGAGTTACCGCTCTTGGTACAGAAAATTAACCCCCGAGCCACACTGGGGAATACCGCCAGGGGGGTTAAAATATTGCCACTATATACCTATTTGGCTAAACTGTATACCATGGTCACGTGATAAACTGAAGGGCCCGCCCGAGAGCAGAGTGCTCAGGTAGGAGGAGATTTCCACTATAGCCTGTGTCCGCATGCTGTTATGGGAGGCGGATCATCCATCAATCAAAATTTGACATCCCACCCACTGTGTTCTTTTTTAGTTACTGGGCATGGAGGAGGAGGGAGGGACAGGGCTGTCATTTAGGATCTGTATACATACCCACATGTGTGATGTCAATATCATGTGACCTGAAAAGCTCAGCTCAAACAGGAAATATTCTCTCCAGCAATAGAAACCAAACTGAGCATGTGCAGGGGAACTGTGTCTTCTCTGGCCTTGCCAAAAGTGTCCCTGCAGGAGGAGGAGGATCATACAGGATCAAAGAGCCTTATTACACAATGCAGAGGATTAATCCCTAAAGTTACACAGTGAGCATAACAAGCAAATGCAAATACAGACAGATTTTACTGTTGTGGGTTTAGTAACACTTTAAGAGTTATTTACTATATCCCATTGAAAGTATTCAATCAAGGAGCAATCTTGCTTCAATCCCAAAATCCTCACCTCTCAAACAATTGCGTCTCAGACTAATATATTGGTTGTAAGCGATACTACAGATATGCAGGATGGGATGTGCACGTAGAATAATATTCCCCACAACTTTCTATTCTACTTTCAAGTGTGCCATCTTGCTTTACCGTAATTTGTAAATCAAATAACGAAATTCTCTGAGGATTACAATCCACTGTACATTTTAGGTTAATTGTGTTGGTATCAAATGCCAACATGAATGCTTCCAGTTTTTGGCTCCCATGGGCAAGAGTCCTCGCCTTCACAAATAACCAACATTGTGTACATTTTATTAAGACAATGATGTAAGGGAGCTAACTTACACCCAGATTGGCTAAAAAAAAATTAAAAGGCCCTTTCACTAGTGATGTTCTAGTTATAGGTGGAGTCCGATGGGCCTACCTACCACCTTCTTATACATCTTCGCACTCGAGTCACAATATTTTCCTGCTGTAGTCTCTGGCTTTGTTCCCATCCATGGTAGAGGTTATGGTGTCCCTGCTCACCTTGCAGATGTTCTAAGAACAGGGATATGGCTTCTCCCGGCTAATGTATACTTTTCTCACAGAGTTTTAAGATGATTGTAGAATGTACAATCATCTTAATACTGTGTGATAAAAGTATAAATTAGCTGGGAGAAGCCATATCACTGTTCTTAGAACAGTGATATGGCTTCTCCCCACTAATTTATACTTTTCTCACACAGTTTTAACATAGTCCACATCCACCTCCATTTTTTGATTTTTTTATGTTATTATTTTTTTTTATTATTTTAAGTTATTTCCCTATCCCCATTTCTTTGTAGGGCACTTGTCTGACCCTTACCCCCATTTTCCTTGCTTTTGCAGACCTCTAGGACTTTCCAGAACTTTCTTACAGCCATTTTTGTCCCTAAAAGTTCAGGTCCCCATTGATTTCAATGGGGTTCGGGGTCCGGGTCAAAGTTCGGGTTCTGTCTGGACCCGAACCCGGACTTTGTCCCGAAGTTTGGCCAAACCAGCAGAACCCCAACTTCTAGAGGTTCGATCAACTCTACTTACTAATCATTTATTTTGTGGTATTTTTCTTTTAAGCATGCTATTGGTTGCATGGTAGGGTGAGCTAAATTTAAACTTTTAATTTCCCTGAAATCTTGATAAACGTTTAGCAAGATTTCTCCTTTTTGAGTCCATATTAGGGTAAAATGGATCCCAAGGGTTATGGGAGCTCCTTCCAACTATCCTGGATCAGTTATTGGACCCCTCGTTAGTGTAGTTTTTTTAAGACCTCATGCACACTGGGCATTTTTACAGCTGCTGTTTTGGGCGTCAGGAGTAAACTCCCCAGCATGTTATCCTATGTGTCCATGCACACATTGGCTTTTATCAGTGTTTTTTGGCAGGGGTGTTTTCTGGGTGGAAATAAAACCCAGAACTACTACATATGAAGAAGAGTTTTTCAGCTGTAAAAACATTCTAATGCTGAAAAATGTGGTAAAACATGGCAAAACGTGATAAAACTGGGCTATCCGGTGTTTATGAGCGTTTTCGGCCAGAAAAATTGCCCCAGAACTACTGCATTCGAAGAAGAGGTTTTCAGCTGTAAAAACGCTCTAATGCTGAAAAACGCTGAAAATGCGGTAAAACGTGTCAAAACACAGCTATTTGGCTTTTATGAGCGTTTTTGAGCTTAAAGCTTTTGTGAGAGTATAGTTTTGCTAAAAAAAAATGCTAAAAACATTAATGCAAAAAATGCTGCAAAACTCACGTTCTTAATGCAGCATTCTACAGCTAACGTTACTGGTGTTTTTAGAACGTGCATGAGGCTCATAGCAAAAACAACAACAACAAAAAAGACAAAAAAGTAATTTAAAAAATAAAACAACAGTGCACAAACAATGATCAAACATACACACACAAAATAAATGAATAAAAAAAATACTTTCTCTAAATAAAAAAAGAAAGGTTGATTTGTTTTTAAATAAAATTTAAGAGTATCCACTGTTGCAAATTTTTGACAACAGTGAAATCAATAGTTTTGCAGCAAAATACATTTGTTACTTAATCATTTTACTCACTTAATTTTAAAAATATTTACTTGTGAACTGGAATGTATGGATGGGTGAACAGTTCGGCCCGAGCATAAGTTCGGGCCGAACTTTTGATGTTCGGTCGTTCGGCGAACAGCTGAACAAATAGGACGTTCAACCTTTTGTTCAGCCCACCGAACCGACCAAAATGCAATGCGACACTGAACAATGCATTGCAAGCCCTGTTTGGCTGAAACAGTGAAAGCTTTAGCCAATCAGGGCACAGAGCACTGTCAGAGTCATGATTGGACACTGTCATCATGACTTTATCCAATCTTGGCTCATTCCCGCCCCACAGTATAAAAGTATTCTTTCAATAGCAGCCATTTTAGTTAATGTGCTATATTGTGCTATTGAGCTTTAACTGTCAGTGTAGAATATTAGTTTAGTGTCAGTCTAGGGATAGTGTGAGTTTAGTGAGGAGGACCATCATTCAGCTTTGCATAGTGTGCACCTAGAGTAGGGACAGCTCAGATACTTTTAGTGTAGTGTAGTAAGACCGTGTCACTAATCTTTGCATTAGTGTATAGCTAGAGTAGGAACAGTTCAGATAGCGTCAGTGTAGTGACAGTTGAACACCGTATATTTGATTACATTACTGCAAGTTTAACGCCATTTACTTGTGTGTGCCTTACTGACAGTTTAACGCCATTTACTTCTGTGTGGTTTACTGCCAGTTTAAAGCCATTTACTTTTGTGTGTGCCAGTATAATGCCATACAGTTCTGTGTGTGCTACTGCCAGTTTAACAGCATATAGTTCTGTGTGTGTTACTACCAATTTAACGCCATATAGTTCTGTGTGCATTACTGCCACTTTAACACTATTTAGTTCTGTGTGCGTTACTGCCAGTTTAACACCATTTACTTCTGTGTGCGCTACTGCCAGTTTAACGCCATTTACGTCTGCGTGCGTTACTGCCAGTTTAACGCCATTTACTTCTGTGTGCGTTTCTGCCAGTTTAACGCCATATAGTTCCGTATGTGTTACTGCCAGTTTGACGCCATATAGTTCTGTGTGTGTTACTGCCAGTTTAACGCTATATAGTCCTGTGTGCGTTACTGCCAGTTTAACGCCATATAGTTCTGTGTAGTGTAGTAAGACCGTGTCATTCATACATACATTAGTGTATATGTAGAGTAGGGACAGCTCAGATAGTTTCAGTGTAGTGTAGTGAGACAGTGTCACTAATCTTTACATTAGTGTATAGCTAGAGTAGGGACGGTTCAGATAGCGTCAGTGTAGTGATAGTTGAACACCGTATATTTGATTGCATTACTGCAAGTTTAACGCCATTTACTTCTGTGTGCCTTACTGCCAGTTTAACGCCATTTACTTCTGTGTGCATTACTGCCAGTTTAACGCCATATAGTTCCGTATGTGTTACTGTCAGTTTGACGCCATATAGTTCTGTGTGTGTTACTGCCAGTTTAACGCTATATAGTCCTGTGTGTGTTACTGCCAGTTTAACGCCATATAGTTCTGTGTAGTGTAGTAAGACCGTGTCATTCATACATACATTAGTGTATACGTAGAGTAGGGACAGCTCAGATAGTTTCAGTGTAGTGTAGTGAGACAGTGTCACTAATCTTTACATTAGTGTATAGCTAGAGTAGGGACAGTTCAGATAGCGTCAGTGTAGTGATAGTTGAATACCGTATATTTGATTGCATTACTGCAAGTTTAACGCCATTTACTTCTGTGTGCCTTACTGCCAGTTTAACGCCATTTACTTCTGTGTGCGTTACTGCCAGTTTAACGCCATATAGTTCTGTGTGCGTTACTGCCAGTTTAACGCCATTTACTTCTGTGTGTGTTACTGCCAGTTTAACGCCATATAGTTCTGTGCTTCACTGTACGTTTGACGCATTATATTGCAGTATATTATAGTGTATCCCTGGAGTGTGTCTGTGTAGTGCGAGTACTCAAATTAAAGTGCACCAAACACCACTTTACATTCAATAACCACTTCAATACCAGGCACTTAGAACACTTCCCGCCCAGACCAATCTTCAACTTTCAGTGCTGTTGCATTTTTAATGAGAATTGCGACGTTGTACCCAAATAAGGTTTTTATCATTTTGTTCCCACATATTGAGCTTTCTTGTGGTGGTATTTGATCACCTCTGCGGTTTTTATTTTTTGCGCTACAAATAAATAAATACTGAAAATTTTGAAAAAAAAACATATTTCTTTATTTCTGTCACAAAATCTTGTATAAGTACATTTTCTCCTTCACTGATGGGCATTAATGTGGCTACACTGATGGGCACTGATGAGGCAGTACTGATTGACACTGATGAGGTGGCACTGATAAGGTGGCACTGATGATGAGGCACATATATGCAGCACTGATGGGCACTGATAGGCATCACTGATAAGCAGCATTGACGGGCACTGATAGGTAGCACTGATATGCAACACTGATGGATACTGATAGGTGGCACTGATGGACACTAATGGGTGGCACTTATAGGTGGCACGGCTGGGCACTGATAGGTGGCACTGATAGGTGGCACAGATGGGCGCTGCTAGGTGGCACAGGTGAGCACTGATAGGTGGCACAAGTGGGCACTGATACATGGTACTGGTGGGCACTGGTACATATAGCACTGTTAGAGATGGCATTGGCAGGCATCACATATGGGCACAGTGCCATCCCTACAGTGCTCTGTATTCCTCTTACCTGGTGGTCTAGGGTGGGCTCCCTGGTGGTCCCCGGGTGGCCTCCTGATTGTCTCCCTGGTGGTCCGGGGTGGCCTTCTGATGGTGGTCTCTGTGGGGGTCTTCCTGGTGGTCCTGTTCGGCTCCCTGGTGGTCTAGTGTGGCGATCCTCAGAGGGGGTGCACTGATAAACGTTCAGCGCAGCCCCCCCATCAGGAGAGCAGCCGATCGGCTTTCCACTGCTCAGGTCTGCAGACCTCACTAGAGGAAAAGCCGATAAACGGCTCTTCCTGTTTACACTGTGATCAGCCGTGATTGGTCGCGGCTGATCATATGGTAAAAAGCTTCCGATGGAAGCCTTTTACCTAGATCGGTAATGCAGTGGGTCAGATTGACCCACGGCACCACCGATCACTGCGATGCGCAGCCCCCGAGGCCCGCGATCGTGGGTTATCCTGAGGACATCAAAGGACGTCCAGTCAGGATAACAGAACACCCGCCCGGATGTCATTTGTCTATACGTTGGGCGGGAAGTGGTTAAAGTGCATCTACGTACAGATTTCCACTTCTTCTTTACATTTGCTAATAACCACCGCCCCTCCCTCCCAATAATGTCCAGGAGGACAACAAGGAGAGGCAGATGTTCCTTTGGCACTGTAAGGGGGCCAGCAACAAATGTGTCCACAGGCAAAGGTGGTCTGTCCTTAGGCAGGGCATCATTTCCTCTGTTCAGTGAGTTAGCCTGTACTATCCAGCCACAGCATGCAGAGGAGGTGGTGGACCGGCTTGCTAAACCTTCCTCATCTTCCTCATCCTCTGTCACGCAAGCAGAGACAAGTGTGCAGTCCCCTGCAGTTGCCAGAGTGGATAAACCTGCCTCCTTGTCCACATCTATTCCTGCCATAGCCTCAACATCAGCCATGGAGGAGTCAGCTGAGTTATTTGACCACAGCGTTAGCCACTTGCACCTTGGTGATGCTCAGCGATTATTGGATTCAGATGTTGGTTCTGAAGTTGAGGATGACAGGAACATGAGCCTAGAGAGAGGGGAGAACACTGGTAGACAAATTGGCATTCATGTTCCCAAAGCCGCAGCATATTGCCAAGTTGTCTCCAGTGGTAATGATGATGGTGAAGATGGAGGAGATGGAGATGATGATGATGATGATGATGATGATGAGGTCACTTATGAGACCTGGGTGCCAGATAGAGCAGTGGAGGAAACTAAAGATGAGGTGACACAACCCCAAGGAGGCCAAAATCAAGAAAGAGTAGAGAGCAGCCACCCTATTCCATCACATTCTGCAGCTGTTATCTCCTGGCCCACTTCCCAAAGCTCAGCTGTCTGGACCTTTTTCAGCACCTCTGCAGCATATTTTACTGCAAGGTCAATTCTTGCTTTCATCAAGAGTACCATAGGGTTACGGTGGGAAGGCGCCACCAACACCCATAGAACAATTTTTCTGCACCTGTTTGACAGGTGCATATCATTGCAATTTTATTTTACAGAAAGGACAATTCTTGCCTTCATGAAGAGCACGCCTATAGGGTCATGGTGTGAAGGCACCACCGACACCCAAAGCCAAATTTTTCCGCACCCGTTACTTCTATCCAAAGTCAAAGTAACACCAGACTTTATCCAAAAAGGCAGCTTGCAGGGAAAATGTCTTTTTTTGGCTTTATAAATGTAATTATTGCTGCAGCAGATTGTAGACATGGTACAGGTCTGCCACTTTACAGGTGGGCTAAAGGGACCCCCAGGCACTATATTGGTTATGAATTTTTCCTTTTTATGCTTTCACTTTAAAAATCAAAAAACCACTGCTCCTTTAAAAATGACGTTTTTCACAAACTTTTTTTATTGATACATGTCCCCCAGGGCAGGACCCAGACCCCTATAACCATTTATGCCCACTTACTTGCATATAAGCCTTCAAAATGGGCACTTTCGATTTTTGAAGTTCACGTCCCATTGACTTTTATGGGGTTTGTTATTCAGGTCTGAACTTTTGCGGTGTTTGAAAGCTCTGGTGCAAACCGAACAGGGGCCTGTCTGGCCCATCCCTACTGGAATGTCAGCTGCCTGCTCTGTTGATGGAAAAGGGGTTTTTGGTCTATATTGGGTGCATGCATCATATCCTTATATGGGATGTGGCTGTTGTGCAAATTGTTCTTCTGGTCATTGGTATTAAAATGGAGATTTTTCTGATTGCTGTATTAACAAAAAATGCACTATATGCTATAAATTTAGCCACAGTGCCATGCCCAATTTCAGGCATTTTTTTTTGTTTATCCAATGAAATATGAAGTTAATATTTTCCTAAAATCTCACATTTCACTTAGACTGGACAGTTTGAACAGATGAGATGTAACTCAAATCGGATTTACACAGGAATAAAAATCAACATGATTTACTCCAGACATATAAATTGTTCAGTTCACAGCACATAAGTTGTAATAAATTATTTTACATTTGGAGCGTATTCATATACCTAATAAAATGATGACGGTTTGATTGTACTGTTTGTTGGACTCCTATAGCAGGATTGTTTTTTTTTTCAACCAAAATCTTATAAAAAGAAAATTTACAAAAGCATATGTACATTTTTCTTACCTCCATGATGTAATCAATATGTACTGTGTGCATGCATTTTATCACCTTATAGATGCTGTACTTTTTTTCATGCTAAGTAAGAAAAACAATATACTGATGAATTAAAAAGATGAGGGAATTGCCAATATACATGCATTCATGAGATCATTTGGACTAAACCCTTCCTTAATTGTTTCTAATTACGGTAGTTTAATTTACACTTAAATATCACCCTCTTGTGTAAAGTCCGACAAATTGCTTGCCACTACAGTAATGCAATCCTAATGCCAGGTAATTCGATCAAGATTAGATAGAACTTAGATATATTGGATAATTCAGATAGAAAGAGTGATATATAGATAGATAGATAGATAGATAGATAGATAGATAGATAGATAGATAGATAGATAGATAGATAGATAGATAGATAGATAGATAAGAGATAGATGATAGATAGATAGATAGATAGATAGATAGATAGATAGATAGATAGATAGATAGATAGACGGATGGACAGATAGATAGATAGATAGACGGATGGACAGATAGATAGATAGATAGACGGATGGACAGATAGATAGATAGATAGATAGATAAATGGATAGATAGATAGATAGATAGATAGATAGATAGATAGATAGATAGATAGATAGATAGATAGATAAGAGATAGATGATAGATAGATAGATAGATAGATAGATAGATAGATAGATGATATAGGATGGATAGATAGATAGATAGATAGATAGATAGATAGATAGATAGATAGATAGATAGATAGATAGATGGATAGATACATAATGGCAATTTTAATGCTTAAGAGCTACACTATATGGTCAAAAGTTTGTCGACTCCTGATCATCACAATTAAATGAGCTTTGTGGACATCCTATTCCAAAACTGTAGGCATGTATATGGTGTTGCTCTTCCTAATAATTGGGATTCCAGTTCATCCCAAAAACAAAATGATATTTTTGTGGTTTTCATCAGGATTGCTGTTATACAGTATGTGGGCAAAAGTTTAAGGACAACTGGCTATCGAACCCATATTAGCTTGATTGACATTCATCATGGGCTATAATATGTACTTAGTTCTCCCCTTTACTGCTATAACTTCCTCCACTCCTCTAGGAAGGCTTTCCACAAGATTTTGAAGTGTCTGTGAAAGTTTGTGCCCATTCTGCCAAAAGAGCATTTGTTAGATCAGGTACTAATGTTAGACACAAAGTCCTGGCTTACAATCTTATTACAATTTATCCCAATGGTGTTCAGTAGGATTGAGGTCAGGGCTATGTGCACGACATTCCAGGTCCTCCACACCAAATTCATCAAACTATGTCTACAAAAGCTGACTTTATGTACAGGGGCCGATGGAACAGAAAAGGGCCTTTCCCAAACTGTTGTCCTAAGGAAGGAAGTGCACAACGGTTTCAGATGTATTTGTATGCTGTAGCATTAACTGTACCCTGCACTGCAAATACCTAAACTTTATCATTTGAAGGGGCGTCCACATACTTTGTCATATACTGTAGGTAGGTGTGAAGGTTGGGTGTCCACATCTCTTTAGCCATATAGTGTAGCTCTATATTTTCATACATAACAAGTCTCATTATGACAACATTTTGGATTTTTTAACACTCAAACAATGGGGTGGATTTACTAAAGCTGGAGAGTGCAAAATCTGGTGCAGCTGTGCATGGTAGCCAATTAGCTTTACCTTCAGCTTTGACAAAAAACCTGAAAGCTGATTTGTTTCTGTGCAGAGCTGCACCAGATTTTTCACCCTCCAGTTTTAGTAAATCAGCCCCAATACCACCAATCATTTATTATTGGCCTCAAAAGCCAGTAAAATATTCAGGAACACAATATATTGAATGCTCAGATTCTGAAACATGTAGATGATTATTCATCTTTCTGCTTTGTTACCAAATTTGCTGTATACAGCCATAATGATAATTTTCTATTTAATTACTTTTAATATTTATTCTTTTTTGCCCTTTCCTCCATATTTAGGTGCATCTGTCCTGCAAAAGTGATTGGGAAAACCTATATTACTGCTACATGCTTAGAACGGTCACTTTTTAATCACATTGCTTATATACAGTGTATATATATATATATATATACACCACAACTGCTTAAGAACCTATGCCAGCGTTATAGCTTGTTCCAACCCCTGTCACTGTCACAAAACAATATTTTTTGGTGTTTTTTTTAAGTATGTGTATTTGGCTGGATACAGGGCTGGCCCAAGACATTCCCCCTCCCCCTCCAAGACATGGTGCTGCCTGGGTCCAAGAATGAAATTCTGCCCCCCCAACAAAAAAAAAAATCACGCCCACCAAAAGGCCCCCACATCCATTATTTTATATCATGATAATTAAAACTAAAATTCAATTTATGAATAAGTCAGATTTACATGCAACAGCGCCTTGTCTATATGCAAAATTATATGACATACCATTATGTTCAATTCCAAGGGGCAAGCTAGGGCAGTGTATAGACAGGCTAGGGCAGTGTATAGACAGGCTAGGGTAGTATATAGACAGGCTGGGGTAGTATAGGGGCAGGCTAGGGTAGTATATAGACAGGCCAGGGTAGTATATGAACAGGCTAGGGTAGTATATAGACAGGCTAGGGCAGTATAGGGACGGGCTAGGGTAGTATAGAGGCGGAGCGGCTTGGGGGGCAGTTGTCGTCATGACACATAGTGCTGGAAAACGATCTTGGTTGTCAATTTGCAGGGTAAATAGAAGAGAAGAAGAGGTGGTTCAATTTGCTGCCCCTCTCAAAGTGCTGCCTGGGATCCATGGTAGAGCCGGCCCTGGCTGGGTATGTCAGGATTAACTCTGGTAAAATTAGTAAAACCCCTTTCACACCAAGGCATTTTTCAGGTGCTTTTGCGCTGAAAATAGCGACTAAAAAGCACCTGAAAAACTCCCCCAATAGACCGCAGTGTGAAAGCCCGAGTGCTTTCAGACTGGGGCGGAGCGCTTGTGGGACGGTAAAAAAAGTCCTGCAAGCCGCATCTTTGCAGCGGTGTGGGATCAGTGTATTCACCGCTCCTACCCATTGAAAACAATGGGGCAGCGCTCCCGAAGCGCAGAACACCTCTTCGGTAGCGTCCCTAACCGGCACTTTTAACCCCTTGTGGGGGGGTTAAAAGCGCACCACCGCTGCCCAAATAGCGGCGCCATAGCGTTGCTATAACGAGTGGTAAAGCGCCACAAATTAGCGGTGTTTTACCGCTAACGCTCGGGCGTCCCCGGTGTGAACGGGGTCTTAGGGATAGGTTGTTAGGGTGAAGCACATAAGAAGCACATAAGAGGGTATTTGTGTTGTGCTTCTTTTTTTACCTGTACTTGATCTTACACTTCTGGGTCTGGGGTGCTGGGACGTCCGCTGGGATCCGCTGATCGTTTGGGAGACAGGCGGAGCGGTAGTAAACAAGGCAGATCGCCATAAGAAGGGAAGGCTGTGATCCTGTGTTTCTGCTAAGCAGGAACATGGATCTCTGTCTTCCCATAGTAAAAGCACCTCCCTCGCACAGTTAGAAAGCACTCCTTAGGAACACAGTTAACCCTTTGATCGCCCTTTATGTTAACCCCTTCCCTGCCAGTATTATTAGTACAGCACTGATCACTGTATTAGTGTCACTGGTCCCCAAAAGGTGTTGCTTAGTGTACAATGTGTCCGCCGCAATGTCGCAGTCCCGCTATAAGTCGCTGATCACTGGCATTACAAGTAAAAAAAATGTTTTAAAAATAAAAATTCCATCTATCCCATGGTTTGCAGATGCTATAACTTTGCGCAAACCAATCAATATACGCTTATTAGGAATTTTTTTTTTACCAAAAATATGTAGCAGAATACATATTGGCCTAAACTAATGAAGACATTTGATTTTTCCATTTTTTTATTGGGTATGTTTTATAGCAAAAAGTAAAAAATATTGGGTTTTTTTTTCCAAATTGTTGGTCTTTTTTTGTTTATAGCGTAAAAAATAAAAGACAAAGAGGTGATCAAATACCACCAAAAGAAAGATCTATTTGTGGGGAAAAAAGGACAATTTCATTTGGGTACAGCGTTGCACGACCGCGCACTTATAACGCAGTGCTACTGTAACATGTTTGTAACATCCTCCCTTATTCCCCTGCTTCCTTTATTCCTTTTTTTTTTTTCTGGGGTGTGTTGCAGTTTTTTGACCCATGGGGGTTACACTTTAAGGCTCCTGAATTAGGGCCTTGCTCTTTAAGCCTTTAGCTGAGATGGGGTTAATTTTTGATTATTTTATTGATATATAAATTTGTTGGTCAGAGTTGGTCTAATTGTTTTCTCCTTCTCTGAGTATGTGTTTATTTTTTTGATGTTTTGCTACCATTATCTCTGCTATGTAGGTTTTTTGCTTTCTTTATTAACCACTTCAGCCCCGGGAGGATTTACCCCCTTCCTGACCAGGGCATTTTTTGTGATTCGGCACTGCGTC
Organism: Glandirana rugosa; assembly: GCA_018402905.1. Lineage (NCBI taxonomy): Eukaryota > Metazoa > Chordata > Amphibia > Anura > Ranidae > Glandirana > Glandirana rugosa. The sequence goes on along the minus strand of BLSH010416462.1, from coordinate 707,550 downwards.
GCTTTAACTGACAACTGCTCGGTCGTGCGACGTTGTACACAAACAAAATTTACGCCCTTTTTTCCCACAAATAGAGCTTTCTTTTGGTGGCATTTGATCACCTCTGCAGTTTTTATTTTTTGCACTGTAAATAGAAAAAGAGAGACAATTCTGGAAAAAAAAACAATATTTTTTACTTTTTGCTATAATAAATATCCAAAAAAAACCCAAAAACATATATATATATAAAACAAAATATTCATCAGATTTGGCTGTTATATATACTTCTACATATTTTTTGGTAAAAAAAAAATCACAATCTGCGTATATTGATTGGTTTGCACAAAAGTTATCGCATCTACATACTATGGGAATTGATTTATGGCATTTTTATTATTTTTAGTTTTTTTACTGGTAATGGCGGTGATCTGCACTTGTTATCAGGACTCTGATATTGCGGCGGACAGATCAAACACTTTTGACACTTTTTTGGGACCAATGACATTTATACAGTGATCAGATCTAAAAATAGCCACTGATTACTGTATAAATGTCACTGGCAGGGAAGGAGTTAACACTAAGGGGGCAATCAAGGGGTTAAATGTGTTCCTTCACTGTGTTTTAACTGTATGGGGGCTGGGCTGGTAGGGACAGAACAGATCTAACTGATTCCGATGACAGTGATCAGTACATCTGTCATGTTCCCTGTCAGAACGGGGAACCGCTGTGTTTACATTGGCGGCTCCCCGTTCTGCATCTCTATTATACGATTGTGGGTCACCGACGGACATCGAGTCCACCTGACCCGCGGGCACACCAACGCAGCATGCAGCGGGTGCGAGAGTGTGCCGCCGGCGGCAGTGAGTGTGTGCAGGGAGCGCGCAAAGGGGTGGACATCTTGGCAACTCAGGTCCGCTCTGTGGCCGTTTTTCGGCTATAGCGCGGATCTGTAGTGGTTAAAATAAATATTTGAAAAACAAAGTAACGCAGTGCCGTATCGCAAAAAAATGTCCGTAAAGATAAACATATACAACTTGACTAGTTAATATACAGATGGGGAAAACTCTACCTATGTATTAAGCCTTTCAGTGGCAGCTTCCTCTTTTTTTAAATTTCTATTTTACGAATATTATTTAAACATACTTTTCATAATTGACTTCTCCAGAGTCCATTGTTCTATCACTCCTGTGTACTTGGCTCATTCAGAGAGAGTGCTCAAGTGCTTTCCAAGGCCAGTGAAAACTTCACCATAGCAAATATTTGGGGTAGACTCTAATTTTTTTTTTTCTTTTCCATTTTCTCTTGTTGCATTATAAGTGATCTTGTTGATGTAGGGATTCAGAGCTGAACACAAAATAAAACTTTTATTAAAAAAAAGAAAATGGCCTGGTCATCAAGGTGGGTGAACCTTCCGGGGCTGAAGTGGTTAAAGATAGTGGAAATTAATGGATGGAAAGTATGGGGTTTTTGGATATATAAATAGGAGTGAAAGGCGGTATTGCACTTGGAAAGTCAAATAATTAATTAATTAATTAGTAAATGGAATTCTGTGAAAAATGTGGAGAATCTCTCAGACATTTGGAGAGTCTTAAATAAATGTTGTATTTAAATAATGGATAAAAACGGTTAGCTATGGGGGTGTATATAATGTAATTTAAGATGTTTGAAGGGAATGGGTTTCAAGAGGGTGAATAGAGTTCATGCTTGTTGATAAATCTATATGTATATATTGTAGACTATGAAATTTTTAAAGAATGGAAATGTGGAGTCAAAATTTTGGGCAATGTGAATTGTGTGTATGTTTTGTGAAAATGGAAAAGAAATAGAAAAGTTTAACCACTTGCCGACCGCCGATCGGCATCTGACAGCGATAGAGTGGCTCTGTAAGGCAAAACGCCGTCATACGACAGCGGCTGCCAGATTGCGTACAATGAGCTCGCGCGCCGCCGGAGGCGCGCCCGCGCGCTCACTGTGTCCGGGGAGGGCCAGGGAGCGGGTGCGGCGGATTCGATCTCCGCTGGCTACCCGCGATGCCCCCCCCGGAGTGAAAGAACGGAGGTCCGTGAAAGTAAACACGGACCTCCGTTCTGTGAGAGGGGGAAGGACTGTGATCACAGCCTTCCTCTACATGGAAGCTGTGATCACTTCCCTTCCCCTGTTAGGGCAGCCCCCATACAGTTAGAACACGCCCAGGGAACACAGTTAACCCTTAGAGCGCCCCCTGCAGGTTAACCCCTTCACTGCCAATGGCATTTACACAGTAATCAGTGCATTTTTATAGCACTGATCCCTGTATAAATGCCAATGGTCCCAAAAAAGTGTCAAAATGTTCCAACATGTCCGACCCAATATCCCAGTACTGCTAAAAATCGCAGATCGCCGCCATTACTAGTAAAAAAAAAATAAATAAATAAATAAAAACCCCAGAAATGAATTCTCATCATCCGTAAACACGACCACTTTTGCGCAAACCATTCAATAAACGCGGATTTCGATTTTTTTTTATCACAAATATGAGGAAGAATATAAATCGGCCAAAACCGATAAAAAAAATGTTTTTTTATATATTTTTTTTTGGATTTGTATTTTAGCAAAAAGTAAGAAATTTGTTTTTTTTTTTGCAAAATTGTCGATCTTCTTTTGTTTATAGCGGTGATCAAAAATGACGCAGCGGTGATCAAATACCACCAAAAGAAAGCTCTATTTGTGGGGGAAAAAGGACGAAAATTTTGTTTGGATACAACGTCGCACGACCACGCAATTTTCAGTTAAAGCGACGCAGTGCCGAATCGCAAAAAGGGCTCTGATCCTAAAGTGTGAAATCCTTCCGGGGCTGAAGTGGTTAATAAAGATGATCTGATTAAAAAAAAAATCATGCATATTGTTTTTTTTTTAAGGGCAATTGTTTATAATGCACAGATGTAGCAAGCTATATGTCGGGGTTTGCACCTCTTTTAGGGTAGAGTATAGAAAGTAAAGAAATATGTTCTAGAGAGTAATTTCTTGGCTCATCTATATAAGTTAGTTCTCTCACTGAAAGATTATTTATAACAAGCTACCATGAAAGATTTGACCTGTTTGGATTGTAGGCATTTGTGGATGACATTCTCATGATGCATATATGCTGCTGGTAATAAGCAGTACTGACTTAATAGGTCCTTTTCTCGTACAGTGCTCAGGAGAAAATATTTGATTAATTACATTATATGTATTTATTAAGCTTAACGCTTTAAGTCTTTAGTCTCATTCATCTTAATGCAATACAATCTTCTTCTTTATTTCTGATTAATTTCAAAGAAAAACTCCTGTATCTTTGCATCCTTTAAACGTTAATATGTCCATTGTAAAAAAAAAAAAAAAAAAAAAAACACTCCACATTGCGATTACAGAGCGGTCTTTATTTTGAAAAACGCCCATAGAATATTATTTTTGCCTACAAGAAAATAAAATCAATTTGATTCCACAAAAGAATCCATTAAATAGATTTTCAATAAAGCGTTAACAAATCATGGCATAAGTATACCTCTGCTAATGATTATGTTGTTTGCTAAATCCTTTAGTGAACTCTGATTTTTGTGTTCAACCTTCACATGAAAAAAACACAGGTTTCCAGCAAAACGGCCTTATTAAAGACTATTGTCCATTAAAATCCTTGGCAGGCTCTCCTTCTAGGCCATGACCAATTGGTGTTTTTTTTTATGACTGCTACTTTTGTGCCCAAAAGTAGGTCTTTTTCTAACTGATTAGTACTTTTCATCTGTGATTGCTGGGTTCCCATAACAAAGAATCTGTAAGGAAGAATGATTTGCCATTGTAATGGGAATTAAAGGGTCTCCTTTAGAGTTTTTCAGTGTCATAGAAAGGGAAAGTGTATAACAATACAACAAAAAAAAAGAAATAAAAAAGAAAAATATTGTCAACGTAGACAAAAAAAAAAAACACCAGCATTGCCGAAAGAAGAAATAAAAAAAAAATGTATATTGATAAAATGGACTTTCATTCTGTTTCCATTTTAGGCCTTATTTAAATAACCCACGGTTTATAAACACTAGATGGATAATTGGAGATGTAAAGGAAGCATTGCATTAAAATGCTGGTGTCAACCCATCACTGCTCCCTTTCTTAACTCTCTTTTCTCGGTTTGAGAAGTGTCATTGTAAAGGAGAGAGGAGGAGATGGTCTTTGTTTGGGCTACAATGAACGTGCCTGAAAGCTGTCATGTCCGTGATGGAACTCTCCATTACAACAACTCAACACACATTGGACACACAATTATTTTGAAGTATTAGAAGGCTGACTGGCAAATGATAATTGACCATAAATAATTAGCAGTGTACTCTTCCTGGTGGTATTTGTTCCCAGTAAAATACTTTTTATTTTATTTATTGAGCAATTGCATTTTTTTTACATTTGTTTCCTATATAAATGGTGCTAGGGTTTTCAAATATTGTCAATGTATATATATTATGATTTGTCTCGTTTTCTTTATTTTTACATTTATTTATAATTTACTGCATATTTTATGCTAACCCTTCAAGTTTATGCTTCATGGCACTTCAGCTTATAAGAGTACAATGCATATGTTGACAGTTTAATCATATTTGTCGTCATAGCTACAGTGGTAACAGAGATTGTACAAGAGAACTGAGCTAATCAATGTCAAAAAACATGAGATAGATACAATTACAATGCAGATCCTAATTGCCTTTTTTTCTTTGACGAGAGCATACAATTTTTTTTATAAACCATTAATATGAACATGTCTTCAAACAGCAAAAAAAAAAGTAGAATATTGTTTTCTGGGAGACTTTCGACTTTTAACCAGGCCCTTCCTTCCCCCAAATTCACGGGTCATAACTTCACCAATTTCAACAGTAAAAAAGTACTTAAAGGATGTTTTATAAGATGTCACCAGGACTCAGGTCCTGTTACTTTTATTTATGTATTTAGAGTACTTGATCAACACAGAACTTTTTGTATATATAGTAAGGTGTATAACGTATAATTGGTGTTTCATTTTGGATTTTATACTTCAAGTGCGGTAATATTAAACTAAGGGTCTTTTGTTATAAGATGAAAAAAAAAACG
>BLSH010416462.1:678652-700600 GCA_018402905.1 Glandirana rugosa | reverse complement strand
CACCCAAAGGGGAGACTGTCAACTTACTTTCTTTTTCTTACGGTCGAGTTTTTTTTTTACCACACGCCAGGGGGGTTCGGTATGGTCTGGGAATCACAGACCATATCTAAAATTCCCCTGGGCTAGCGTTTTAATCTATTTTTTTTTGTACACCCTAGGGGGGATTTAGGTATAGTCTGGGAAGAGTCTCGTACGTCGGGCCGTCCAGTCCTTTCCCCCGCCGCTCACTTGTACGGTGGTTTGGTGCAACTCCCGGTGTACGGGAGTTGTACCCCCCACGAAACCTCCCCCGGGCTCTAAATCAAAATTGAAAGAAACTGTGCCTCTGTGAAGGCTACCGCATTCCTGTCTGGTTGTAGGGCCCCCTCCAAAGCACCCCCCATGTTGAGGGCATGTGGCCCTCAACGTGGTTTGGTGGCATGTTCACTCGCCGCCCCCTTTCCTGACCTGCCGGGCTGCATGCTCTGAGAAGGGTCTGATATGGATTTAGGGGGGATCCCACATGTTTTTTTTTATCTAATTTTGCGATCGGGTCCCCTTAAAATCTATACCAGACACTAAGGGTCTGGTATGGCTTGGGGGGACCGCACACCATTTTTTTTTTGAGCTGGCATTCTTTTTCTTTCATTCAACTGTCAGAGGGGAAACCCACTGACAGCTGATGAGTCATCGGTTGTTAAAGTGATAATGAAGGTTAATTTTCTGTTTGTAAAGTAACAAACATGTCATACTTACCTGCTCTGTGCAAGGGTTTTGCACAGAGCGGCCCTGATCCTCTTTTTCTAGGGTGTCCCTGCGGCGCTCCTGGCTCCTCTTCATCAGGTGCCCCCACGGAGAGACGCTTTCCATGGGGGCACCCGTACGGGCGCGCTCCCGATTCCTGCTGCTGTGTTCATTGACACAGACAGCAGGGCTCAGCCCCACCACCTCCTGTGTCACTGGATTTGATTGACAGCAGTGGGAGCCAATGCTTCTATCAATTTATCCAATGATGACCCGAGACACCGGCTGGAGCTGCTGGGCTTGTGTTCGTTGCTGGAACAATCGGGTTCAGGTAAGAAAAAGGGGGGCTCTGGGGGGCAGCTGCAGTGCATAAGGTTCTTCACCTTAATGCATAGAATGCATTAAGGTGAAAAACCTTGAGGGTTTACATTAAGGACTTCCCGACCTGCTCCTTAACAATCAGTAATTCGAATTGGTCAAAAATTGATTGACCATCATTCTGAAAATTTAGAATTCGTTAGAAAATAAAGAAACCAAACAAAACTAAACAATTTTTTTCATTACTCACTAGTCGCACTAATCCAAAGTCACATCAAGTTGCACGGTGAAGTTGCAATGGAAATCGTACAATTCTTAAGTTGCACAGGTGTGAATGGAGCCTAAAGGTAAAAAACAAAACAAAAAAAAAACACCTTTTGGCTTTGGATAAATTTTAACTACTTCTCCCTGGGAGTGTGCCCGTGGCTCAGGCGGACCCGATGTCCGCCGGCGAGCCGCGATGAGCGGCCACAGGCAAAGAACGGGGAACCACTGATGTAAACACGGCGGTTCCCCATTCTGACAGCGCAGGCATGGGTGATCTACTGATCCCTGTCACTGGGATCAGTTAGATCTCTCATGCCCATGGTAACCCAACCCCCCCACAGTAAGCACACACCCAGGGAACACACTTAAACCCTAGCTCTCCCCGCCCAGGTTAACCCCTTCACTGCCAATGACATTTATACAGTAATCAGTGGACATTTACATTTCTGATCGCTGAATAAATGTCATTGGTCCCAAAAAAGTGTCAAAAATGTCCGACATGTCCGCTGCAATATCGCAGTCCCGCTAAAAATCGCAGATCACTGCCATTACTAGTAAAAAAAAAAAAAAAAAAATAAAAACCCCAGAAATGAATTCTCATCATCCGTAAACTCGGACACTTTTGCGCAAACCAATCAATAAACTCCAATTGTGATTTTTTTTTATCACAAATATGAGGATGAATATAAATTGGCCAAAACCGGGGAAAAAAAATGTTTTTTTATATTTTTTTTTGGATTAGAATTTTAGCAAAAAGTAAGACATTTTTCTTTTTTTGCAAAATGGTCGCTCTTCTTTTGTTTATAGCGGCGATCAGAAATGACGCAGTGGTGATCAAATACCACCAAAAGAAAGCTCGATTTGTGGGGGGAAAAAAAGCAAATTTTGTTTGGGTGCAGCGTCGCACGACCGCGCAATTGTCAGTTAAAGCGATCCAGTGCCAAATTGCAAAAAGTGCTCTGGTCCTAAAGCTGGAAAACCTTCCGGTTGGTGAGTGGTTAAGATATCTTCTTTTAGAGCCAGAGATTTCCTTCACCATATGAACAATCATAGTGGCTGTTGAGTGTTCCGCCCACCCCCCCCCCCCCGCCACCCTCCAGTGCTTCTACCAGCTGGTCTGTGCAATCTGCCAACCAGAGAAAGAATTGACCAGCCTAGAGGGTTACCATAGAAATTTCCAGCAAGCCAGATGGTCCCTAAAGTCTCTATGATCTATGACGGCCGGGCACGATGTTATGACGTCACACCTAGCCTCTGCATTTGAAAAAATGCCACCACTTCGGCTAGGAAGCCGAGATAGTTTTTTTTTTTTTATTTCAGGCTTCCCAGCCTAGAGGTGAGAGATCTGGGGACTTATACACCCCAGATCTCGCTGTGAAGAGGACCTGTCCTATTACAAGGGATGTTTACACTCCTTGTAATAGGAATAAAAGTGATCAAAAAATGTAAAAAGAAAGTGTCAAAATAGAAAAATAAAAGTAAAATAAACAATACATTTTTTTTTTTTAATCTAAAGCGCCCTGTCCCCGCGTGCTCGCTCGGAGAAGCGAACACATAATACGTAGGTCATGCCCGCATATGTAAACGGTGTTCAAGCTACACATGTGAGTTATTGCCGTGATCGATAGAGCGAGAGCAATAGTTCTAGCACTAGACCTCCTCTGTAACTCTAAACAAGTAACCTGTAAAACATTTTAATGCGTTACCTATTTTTTTAAGTACCAAAGTTTGGAGCCGCTCCATGAGTGTGCGCAATTGTAAAATGTGACATGTTAGGTATCTATTTACTAAGCGTAACATCATCTTTTACATTATGCAAAAAAATTGGGCTAACTTTACTGTTTTTTTTTTTTTTTTAATGCATGAAACTGTTTTAACCACTTCAGCCCCGGAAGGATTTCCAGCTTTAGGACCGGAGCCCTTTTTGCGATTCGGCGCTGCGTCGCTTTAACTGACAATTGCGCGGTCGTGCGACGTTGTACCCAAACGAAATTTGCGTCCTTTTTTTCCCACAAATAGAGCTTTCTTTTGGTGGTATTTGATCACCACTGCGTCATTTCTGATCGCCGCTATAAACAAAAGAAGAGCGACAATTTTGCAAAAAAAAAAAAAAAATTTCTTACTTTTTGCTAAAATACAAATCCAAAAAAAAAATATAAAAAAACATTTTTTTCACCGGTTTTGGCCGATTTATATTCTTCCTCATATTTGTGATAAAAAAAAATCGCAATTGGCGTTTATTGATTGGTTTGCGCAAAAGTGGTCGCGTTTACGGATGATGATAATTCATTTTTGGGGTTTATATTTTTTTGTTTATTTTTTACTAGTAATAGCGGCAATCTGCGATTTTTTGCGGTACTGCGATATTTCAGCGGACATGTCGGAACGTTTTGACACTTTTTGGGACCATTGGCATTTATACAGCGATCAGTGCTATAAAAATGCACTGATTACTGTGTAAATGCCATTGGCAGTGAAGGGGTTAACCTGCAGGGGGCGCTCTAAGGGTTAACTGTGTTCCCTGGGCGTGTTCTAACTGTGGGGGGACTGCCCTAGCTGGGGAAGGGAAGTGGTCACTGCCCTTCCCCCTTCACAGAACGGAGGTCCGTGTTTACTTACAGGGACCTCCGTTTTTTCACTCCAGGGGGGGCATCGCGGGTGTCCGGCGGAGATCGACTCCGCCGCGCCCGCTCCCTGGCCCTCCCCAAACACAGTGAGCGTGCGGGCGCGCCTCCGGCGGTGCGCGCGCGCTCACTAAGCTCGATCCCACAGCTGCCGTCGCATGACAGCGTTTTGCGGGAAAGAGCCACCTTGTCGCCGTCAATTGCCGACCAACGTATTTAAAAAATTGCTGCATAAATACCATATGAGATAAAAAGTTGCAACAACCACCTTTTTATTCCCTAGGGTCTCTGCTAAAAAAAACATATATAATATTTGGGGGTTCTGAGTAAGAAGGAGTATAGGAGCGAAGTGTCAGAATTGGCCCGGTAGGCAAGTGGTTAAATAATATACATGTCACTTAGCTAATATGCATAATCTTACACTACTAGAATAAATTCTAAATATTTATTTTAACCTAATTTTTAATCTGTTGAACTAATTTGAATTCTTTTCACAGAGTCACAGGGGTTGTATCATAAACAGCCTTTCAACAACAAACCAAACCTACACTCTATAAGAATAACTAAAGTTTAAGGTTCGAGTTTCGATTTACTGTCTACGTTTTTTGAATTCTTTTGTTAACCGAAATTATTTTTAACTTTTTTTATTTTAACTTTTGTTAGACTCTGTTTATGGTTTTTAGTAATAACTGTTGAACATTATTTACAATATTTAGTATAATGAGTCCAAATTATTCTGTGCCTTTGTCGTTTGTTTAAACACATGGGACAACATATGGTTCTAGAGTTTCAAGACTGTTTCCTGTATAGAACTGGCTCCTTCCTCATCCTTTGCCACTCACAAATTTTCATATGTATATGAGCTGTGATTCCTAAGAGAGAACTAATTGTCCCTTTCCTGGAGCGAATTCTCTGTCCATTGGAAACCATATAGGGAACTTCTTAACTCTGTCCACGCATCATGCTTGCAGTGAAAGCGATACCTTCAGCATGTTATCTTTCATCCTGTGTTGAAGTACTTCTCATTTTTTCCTAGGCCCCCTTATTTTTTAGAAAAAGGCTTTGTTTGAAAAAAATAAGTTAGTTCCGAACATGAAAATCTTCTTGATTACTCACATATGCACCTGCCTTCAGATGGGATAAAAAGTTCACAAATCGCATATTGCCTTATGCGTCAAATAATTGTACAGCAGAATTTTCATCTGAATCTGCAGTCACTGATCCTTCACAGTATCTCTTCTGGTAGTAGAAATGGTGTTTGGAAGCTGCTCACTGTTCCTTGTGCTGGTCCAGCCCACTGGTCCTGTGTCTGCTACTCACATGATGTCAGTCCTGGAGGCTTCAGCACTCTTTGAGGACCCTGTGATGGATGCTTGTGGCATCCAAAGGAAGGCATGAACCACACCAGGTGGGCATGGCCTATGTTACAGTCCAGAAGAAAGAGGACCTGGGGTGTCATGTGACAGGTTTTGTAGGTAAGTGGTTGGGGCTTTTAAATAGATTCTTTTTAAAGGATAGCTCCACTTCCGTAGGAGAAAAAAATAGCAAATAAAGAAAAAATATTATAGTGCATATAATTGCGATACAAGTCATATTGTAATTGAATGTTATTAAATATTACCTTACCTTTTCAATCTGCAGCCACTGTAATTTCCTGACAATGCGGTGAAATATGGCTACCTGGAGTAGTTCTGTACACACAGGGGTTGATTTACTTCTTCCAGAAGAAAGAGGACCTGGGGTGTCATGTGACAGGTGTTGTAGGTAAGTAGTTGGGGCTTTTAAATAGATTCTTTTTAAAGGATAGCTCCACTTCCGTAGGAGAAAAAAATAGCAAATAAAGAAAAAATATTATAGTGCATATAATTGTGATACAAGTCATATTGTAATTGAATGTTATTAAAAATTACCTTCCTTTTCAATCTGCAGCCACTGTAATTTCCTGACAATGCGGTGAAATATGGCTACCGGGATTTGTTATGTACACACAGGGGTTGATTTACTAAAGACACTTGGGTGTTGATTTACTAAAGCTGGAGAGTGCAAAATCTGGTGCAGCTGTGCATGGTATCCAATCAGCATCTCACTTCAGCTTGTTCAATTAAGCTCTGACAAAGAAACCTGGAAGCTGATTGGTTTCTGTGTAGAACTGCACCAGGTTTTGCACTCTCCAGCTTTAGTAAATCAACCCCATACACTGTGCACTTCACAAAGTGCAGTTGCACTCTGCAAGTGCAGTTGCTCCAGAGCTTAGTAAATGAGGTAAAGCTTCACTTTGCAAAGAATACCCAATCACATGCAAGCAAGAGTTCTGGAAGAGTGTCTTGTGGAAGAAGTCAGCAGGCTTTTAGGCAGGAACACACTGCGATGACTGGAGCAGTTATGAAGTATAGCCGAAGCAAACACTCAGAAGTAGTATGATGCTAAGTTGGAAGCAGGAGCGAGGTCACAGAGGTAGCCAAAGGTAGCAGCAGACAGGCAACGAGGTACAGAAGTGTAGGCCGACGCGTGGTCAGGAACAAAGCTGAGGTCAGAAACAGGTGGGTAGAGGTACTAGGATCGGGTCATTAACAAGCTGGGTCATCAACGGAAGTCAGATACAGGATACAAAATGTAGTTTATGTCACCAAAATTTACTCTTGGGGTCACCGCGTTTCAATCCAGTTGAGAGATAGCCCATATACAGCGGGTAAAATAAGTATTGAACACGTCACCATTTTTTTTTTTAAAGTTTGCTGCACAATATTTAGACAAGCCTGTGAAATACTGGGAGAATATAGTCTGGTCAGATGAGACCAAAATGGAACTCTTTGGATGCCATAATACACACCATGTTTGGAGGTCAAATGGCACCGCACATCACCCGAAAAACACCCCCATTCCAATAGTGAAGTTTGGAGGTGGGAACATCATGGTGTGAGGCTGTTTTTCTGGTACAATATTATTATTAAGATTTAAAAAAAAAATTGCTGTAATAATCCTGTGCAGGGGATAAAAGGTATAACATAGTACAACTTAAGAATACTACGGGGGCCTGGGGTCAACACAGGGTGCCTGAGTCAAAGGGCTCAGGGGCTAGGCTGTGGAGAAATCCACAAAGATTATGAGAAATGAAACATAAACCAAGCATACAAGAATGAGTATGGGGCAGGGTGGTTGCAGGGGGAAGGGGTCAGGTAAAGGTGGGGGGAGTCACAGAAGAAAAAGAAGGAGAGAGAAGAATTAAGAATGGGGAGAAGGTACCCCCAGGCCGTTAGGTGGAAGAGGTCAATTGGGGAGGCCCAGGCTGGTCGGGTGAATGTTGGCAGAGTGTAAGACCACCACAGGGCCCACACCTTAAGAAATGTACTGTGGGAGTCATGGAGGATACTAGGCATCTTCTCATTAATACTGAGAGTCATTACATTTTTATTTACCTCTGTGAATGAGACGGCTGACTTGTTCCAGGCCCTAGCTATTGCGCGCTTGGCAGCAATAAATAAGTAAGTGGCCAATTTCTGCTGATAGGAGAAGTGCCCTGGGATCAGGCAATGGAGCAGAGCCAATTTAGAGTCTTTGCAGGTAGGTGTGGGGTTGATTTTCAGCATACCGTACTGGGAAACTTTGTATCATTGAAGGAAGGATGCATGGAAAAATGTACCAAGACATTCTTGATAAAAATCTGCTGCCATCTACCAGGATGATGAAGATAAAACAAGGGTGGACATTTCAGCAAGACAATAATCCCAAACACAAAGCCAAGGAAACGCTCAATTGGTTTCAAGCTGCTAGAACGGCCCGGCCAATCACCTGACTTGAATCCAATAGAAAATCTATGGAAAGAACTAAAGATCAGAGTTCATAGAAGAGGCCCATGGAACCTTCAAGATTTGAAGACTGTTTGTGTGGAAAAATGGGCCAAAAATCACACCTGAGCAATGCATGCGACTAGTTTCTCCATACAGGAGGCATCTTGAAGCTGTCATTACCAGCAAAGGATTTTGTACCAAGTATTAAATACATTTCAGTTAGCGTCTTCAATACTTTTTCCTTGTGTCATTCCATTTTATTACGCAACTTCATTTCTGAACATATTTGTTTTGGTGTCTTTGTATGTATGGATTGCATGAGTTGTTACCGACATGTGGAGAAAATGTCATGTCAATAGCACCTTTAGAAATAGATTTACCTAGAAAAATGGTGATGTGTTCAAAACTTATTTTACCCGCTGTATGGTATCTCTTCTCAATAATGAATTTCAATACTTCTCCAAAAGCCAGTATGGTCACTGGGAAATCATCATTCATTTGTCCAATCCAAGCATACGTGTTACCTGGGAGGTCCTCACTGGTGATGTGACCAGTGCTGAGGGACCCTGCAAATAAAACAACTTATAAAGCTGTTGCAGAAACCTGTGCTCCATCCTCCAGTGACTGCTACAAAAGCCCATCAATGGAATCAGAACCCGGGATTGTCCCTTCTTAAAAGACTGAGACCATATTCCACCCACATTGACTTTCCACTCTTTTATTGTAGTCACCTTGATTGCTAGGTAACTGAAAATGTTACCCTTCCAACAAAATTGCTGCATAGGGGGTAATAGAAGGAAAATTGCTTCTGTTGTGTACCCCAGACAGTTGCCCGGAACCATTCAGCCAGGCTTCCAGTGACTAGAAACAAAAAAGAAAAATCAACAGCAGTCATTGAAGCCATGAGATGCACAATGTGCACAAAATGCCACTGTGCTCACAATGATGTCCATGTGACAAGCATTCCAGCAAAGTGCCTTGGAGATGACATAAACAATTAATTATTTTTTTGTTTTTTTTACAGAAAGGATTTTTCTTTTTAACTCAAAATGCATCAGGGTTATATTATATAGTTAATTTAGATGCAAATAGTGCTTAGTAGAGTTCTCCTTTAAATGTGTGCCCTCAGTGTGATATAGGCTTTCATTAGCACTTAACATCTCCTGAAAGATCTGATAAATTAATTAAATGATTGCCAGTCCTTACATAATGCGCAGGCATGACACTGCCAGAGGGAAGGTTTACTAGAGGGCTGTTTCAGCTGGAACCTTGCACTTCAGTATCTGTCTGGCTCAGGTTAGAAAACATAACTCATGTAACTAATGGCTAGCAACAGATAGGACTAAGTATGTTGATTGCTCCTTAAATGTCACACAAGTGTATGAGAGAAAACAGATGAAGCTTCTAGGCAGAAAAGCAGTTTAAAGGACAAGTCTAAAGTGAGATAATTGCAACAGTTCTTTTCAAAGCTTTATTCTAGTTCTCTGCATATGTCAAATTACATTCTTGAAAACAAGTTGATCAAAAAGGATTTATCAAAATAAAATATATTTTACAATATAAAAACTAAATTATTCCTCTTCCCGGCCCCGTTTTCCCCTTGCCCGAGTCTAGCTATTTTAGGTCATGGGAGGAGGGATTGGATGGGATGTCCGGCCTCCCTTTCCATGCCCTTAGCAACCCTAGATTAAGACTATTCATAGGGTCTCACTAGTAGTTCTTGCTTTCACTAATTAGCTGATACATAGCTTTTCTGGGCATAAAACCAGAAATGTAGGTCTTTATTGACACAACTGTGCTCTCATTATACCCCCACGTAAATACTTCTTCTCAAGAAAGAATTTTAAGACTATCAGATGGTTGTGCTATATTAGAGCAGATTCGTGTTGGCTGTATTACATTGACCTTCATGTCGAAATGTAACTACTTTCATGTGACTGTAAATCTCGTATAATTTTCAATAAAATGTTTATGCAAAAAAAAAAAACTAAATTAGACATAGCAAGAACATGAATTTGAGTAATTAATGATTTCCACTGCTTTTATACAAATGTTCTTTTTTATTCATTGTAAACAAGAATGTAAAATAGCATTTTGAAGATATTGGGTTTTTTTTTTGATGATTAGGCAGAATATATTTTTCACTTGTGTTCCAGAGCCTGCTTAAAAATTTGGAAGGTGAATTGGACCCCCCCCCCCCCCCCGCTGCCTTGGAACGTGGTGATCACCCTAGACCGGTACAGCGGCAATACGATCAGGCCAGTGTGAGGAATCGCCAGACTCCAGGTTTGCGGGACACGGTGCGATGGGAAGGGGGTCCAGTGTTTGTTCACCTTACAGATTTTCTCTAAAGGTGAACTTACACTTTAAAGGAGTTGTAAAGGCAGAAGGTTTTTTTATCTTAATGCATTTTTTATCCGGTCTTAGATCCGCTTCCTGATTGGCCAGGAGGAGGATCAGTGTGGCAATAGCAAATATTCATTTGCTAGTGTCGCACAACTGGGTGCGATCAGGGCGCAGTGCTCTGCCCCCCAAGCCCCATTCTCCTGCACTGTCCTGTCATCATTTGAGAAGACCACAAGGATGGTGAGCAGCAACAATGCATGCATCAGTGACACTGTCCCACTAATATTCCTTCTGGAGCACACACTTCATGGAATCATGGACATAGGGCACTTGAGGCAGAACAGCGGGAGGAAGAGGAGGACTTCCTTTCCTCTCAAGGCCCCCTTTATGCAGAGAGCACTCCTGCAGAGCCGCCAAACACACAGGAGGAGGAGGAGGAGAATTATTGTGTCAGCATGGATGTGGAGGATAACACGCAGCAGTCTTCAAGGGATCATGGTTTTCAGTCCCCAGAAACCCAAGGAGTTGTACGCAGCTGGGAGGAGGTAGTTCCTGATAATGTCATCATCAGTGACCCAGAGGACACTCATGCCTCCTTAAACGTATGCTGCATGGGCTCTCTGATTCTGAAAAGCCTGCGAAAAGACCCTAGGATTCGTGGTATCAAGGAGAGGGATCATTACTGGCTAGCAACACTTCTTGATCCAAGGGATTTTCAAGGGTAAAGTTCCAGGGCTCATCCTGCCTGCGCAGAGGGAGCAGATTAAACAATTTCAGTATACCTTAAAGAAAATTTTTTTCAACGCCTTTCCAGATCCTGGGAGGCTACCATGTCCTGGTGCTGGACAACGTGTTTCTGAAGCATCGGTCATTCAGAAGCAGAGCGGTGGAGAAGGTGGCCGGCTGACCGAAGCCTTTAAAAAAAAATTCAGTCCTCAGTGCCCATGCCAGATAGGTTCAAGCAACCATTGTCAGCGTCTGCATTGTATGGTGCAGGAATATCTAGGGGCAAGAGCAGACTTGGAGACCTTTCCAACTGAGCATCCGCTGAGTTACTGGGTCTTGAGGATGGACCACTGGCTGGAACTTGCTGAATATGCAATTGAGTTACTGGCCTTTCCTGCATCCAGCATACGTTCTGAACGGACATTCAGTGCTTCTGGAGGGTTCGTAGCTGATCAAATAGTGCGCCTGTCCACAGACTCAGTTGATAGGCTCACTTTTATAAAAATGAGAGTTCAGCAAGCGAGCAGTGTCTGATACCACCACCAATCCCTAGAGAATACAATACCGAAAAAAGGACCCCTATGGATGGGACTTTAAGGGTGAAGGAACAGAAAAAATCAATACAACATATTTATGTATAACAAATCCACATTTATTGCACACAAGTACAGAATATAAAAATATGTATATGGCAACTAGACTGGTTAATATCTACATGAGTAACATGACCTGTTAAAATTGTGAACTAATAGCATCCAGCCGGCTCACACAAATCTGAGTATGGGCTCTTTTACATCATTCCGCAGTCCTACGAAAGAGAAAAAGAGCCCGACG
Source organism: Glandirana rugosa (assembly GCA_018402905.1). Taxonomy (NCBI): domain Eukaryota; kingdom Metazoa; phylum Chordata; class Amphibia; order Anura; family Ranidae; genus Glandirana; species Glandirana rugosa. Next base: position 688,974 of record BLSH010416462.1, on the reverse strand, counting down.
CATTTCAGGTTCAAGCCTTTCGTCAGGGGCTTGTGGCAGAATGTGTTCGCGTACCTAGACGCACTCTATCTAATGGTAATACTTGAAAGGACTTCACCTTCAAAGCTCAAAATATACAAATTCCAGAACCGTATAAGAGTCAAAATGTTGCTGTAAGGGTGATTCCGGTTCCAGCTTTAAAGTGTATACAAATACCCTTATTGCATACTCAAGTCATATGTTCAAGAGTAGACTTTCCTACAGTAGTGAGAGCAGGGAGGAGAGGGGGGAGGCACCAGTGATTTTCCCACTTTTTCACATCAAAACGTATTGCTTTTAGGTCTGCGTTGTGATATTTCCACACTCCAATCCAGTAAGGACAGCAGTGTCAATAAAAGTTTACGAAAAAACAAACAACGGGATCTGCCCTCGTATGTTGAAGGAGAAATGCCTCTGGTTCCTCCTGTCTCCATGGATCATCCCAAGGGTTGTGGGGATGAGGATCTTCTCCCCATCAACATGGTGACAAGGTGCTTTGGGGGCGACCTCAGAGCATCCTCCCCATGTTGAGGACATGTGGCCTAGTATTGTTCGGAGGGGGGGCACTCGCTCGTCCCCACCCTCTCCTGCCATGCCAGGGCTGCGTGCTTGGTTAAGCGTCTGGTTTGGATTTTGGGGGGGGACCCACACCATTTTTTTTTTAATTTGGTGCGGGGTTCCCCTTAAAATCCATACCAGACCTGAAGGGCCTGGGATGGACTTTGGGGGGGACCCCCACGTCATTTAAAAAAAAAAAAAAATTGCGCGGGATTCCCCTTAAAATCAATACCAGTCCTGAAGGGCCCGGTACGGACTTTGGGGGGACACCTATACAATTTTTTTTATTTTGGGCGGGGTTCCCCTTAAAATACATACCAGACCTGAAGGGTCTGTTACGGACTTTGTGGGGGAACCCTGCTCAATTTTTTTTTACATTTCGCAGCGGGTTCCCCTTAAAATACATAACAGCCCTTATGGGCTTGGTGTGGACTGGGGGGGTGGGCAATGTAATGCTTTTTCAGTGATTTTATGTATATTGCCAGGGACTGGCAATACATTACAGCCGCGATAATAAAGGACAATTTTTCCTTTGGAAATGTCATTTTGCTCTGTCTATGTTTTAAAAATCACAGAGATGCACCCTTTTACAGGCAGACTAAGGGGACCCCCCAGGCATGATATTTAAAGGAATATTTAATTCTTATTGTTTCACTTCAAGCATTATTTAAATCACTGCTCCTGAAAAAACGATCGATTTAAAAACGTGTTTTTGCATTGATACATGTCCCCTAGGCAGTACCTGGTACCCATACATGTTTTATGGCAATAACTTACATATAAGCCTTTAAAATGAGCACTTTTGATTTTTCATGTTCGCGTCCCATTGATTTTAACTGCGTTCGCGAGTTCACATACATTTTTTGCCTGTTTACTAGTTCTGGTGCGAACTGAACCGGGGGGGGGGGGGTGGTGTTCGGCCCATGGTCCCTATGAAGCACATGATTAGAGCCTAAGGCTTTAATTGGCTTCAAAAAGGGTGGATTCGGGCCTGAGCCCACCCAGTTTTGTGATATTAGCAAATTAATATTCGCTAATGTCTTCCTGCTTTTCCTCCCAGCCAATTAAGAAGCGGGTCCTGAGACCCAGTTGGCCAGGGAGTCTTCTCCTCTCAGCCAAACAGGAGCGAGAAGCAGCAGGTGGAGGGGCAGAGGGGCAGCAACAGCCTCTTTAAGCTTCCAGGAGCCCTACCCTGGATCCTGCACCACCTCATCATCGGCCCCCTAAGGAAAGACCAATGACCACCGCCTTCCTGTCTGTCTCCCGCGTGGGGGGTGGTAGTGAGAGTGAGGGGGCCAGGTTTGTTTGCTGCCCCCTTTCCCCAAAATATTGAGCACCAGCCACCACTGGAGAAAAGGAAACCGCCTTGAGTGCAGCAGAAGGAAGGACCTGCAACTTATACTGCTGAGGTAGTTCAAAGCATTCCATATTGCTATAGACAAACAACCTGCTAATTTCAAGTAATGCTCCACATCAGGAACTTTTTTGATACTACTGAGCTGTCTATGAACAGCCTAAAGGAAATGAGTACCTGATCTAGATCTCTGCATTAAAGCTCAGCCCTCTGCCAGTTGGGCTGGAAGCAGATACAAGAATGGCTGCCATTTGGGCTAGAAGAGGACACAAGAGGTATGTTTCTGCCTTAAGAAGCACTGGGGTTGATTTACTAAAGTCAAAGAGATTGTGCACTTTGCAATGCACTCTGCAGTTGCTCCAGAACTTAGTAAATGAGCAGAAGAGCTGCTGACTCCCATCATCCAATCATGTGCAAGCAAAAATGCATTTTTTTTTTTAATTTTTCCTTACATGTGATTGGGTATTCTTTGCAAAATGAAACTTTACCTCATTTACTAAGCTCTAGAACACCTGCAGTCTATTGCCTTTAGCAAATCAACCCCGCTGTCTCTGACAGCCAGCTACCGGTCCAACTCCTGATCCTACGGCAATTACAAGCAAATGCCAAATGTGGGTAAATGTATGCATCTACACAAGAGCTATGTAATCAATATTGGTGACAGGGATGGACACGTGTAAGGAAATATGTGTGCTGGGAACTGTAAAAAATGGTTGGGGGGGGGGTGTATTTTGCTTTTTTCTTGCTTTAGGTGCTAAAGCCAGTGTGCAAAGCCATAGAGCTTTGATTGAGTGTCACCCCTCCCTCTCCCAGTGTGACTTCTGCTCTATATGGCATTACAATTGACTGCTACCAGAATCGGTTTATATTATTATAGAAAGGTTAATAAAATATATAACCAAATTAAATGATGTTTATTAGAACTGTCTGCAGTTCAGCTTTATTACACAAAAGGCTTTCTCAAGGGTCTCCTTATTGCTATACAGATTTGTTATTTATACCCAGTATTTGTTGTAATGGAAACGTGCAATGATGTTGCTGGGCAGTCTTGTGTCTCCTGTTGAATGACAACTGTCAGCATGGGGTCATAATAGTGATGGCTTAATTCAATGAGAGTACACAAGAAAAGGGGGATGGGTGGAGAGAGGGGCCGGAGCAAACAGAGGGGAGACATTAAAAAAGTGGTGGAGCAAAGAGAGAGGGAGAGAAGAAATAAGATGAGGAAATACAGCCTTAAAGTATTGAAGTGCTTCTAAACCCAGTAACATGAAAATAGTTCATCTGCCCACACCCCCCCCCCCCACCCCCCCACAGTGCCCACAGCTTATAAATCTTCTTTGTACATATTAAAATACTGACACTATATACCTTTTTGGATGATCTGTACACCACGGTCACATGATAAACTGCAGGATCCACCTGATCTGAGTGCTGAGTGTTCAGGTAGGAGGAGATTTCCACTATAGCCTGTGTCATCATGCTGTTATGGGAGGCGGACCATCCGTGTTGTTTTTTAGTTACTGGGCATGGAGGAGGAGGAGGAGGGAGGGGCTGTCGTTTAGGTTCTGTATACACGTCCACATGTGTGATGTAAATACTATGTGACCTGAAAAGCTCAGCTCAACAAGGAAATATTCTCTCCAGCAATAGAGACCGAACTGAGCATGTACAGCTTTACTACCCTCACTGTGTCTTATCTGGCTTTGCCCCGAGAGACCCTGCAGGAGGGGAAGGGCTGTGCATACAGGATCAAAGAGCCTTTTTACATATATAGGATTAACAGTGAGTATAACAAGCATTCTATTCTGCATATATGGACAGATGTTACTGTTGTGGGTTTAGTAACACTTTAAGTCCATTACACACTAATAGCGGTTGGAGCCGAGCTGAGCTGTTGTGTGCTGACAGGGGGATGCCCCCCCCCCCCCAGCCAGAACACTTTAATCAGCACTCTCAGCCACCGGCTAAGAGCACTGATCAGGAGCCGGTCGTCTACTGGTTTTCCAGCATGCTTGCCTGACAGAAGCTGGACACAGGTAAGTGTCCTTATTTTAACCACCTCCCACCCGGCCACTGTACATATACGGCCAGGTGGGAGCTTCCCCGTTCTGACAGGACGTTTATACACATCCTGCAGAACGGGAGCTCGCAGCGCGGCCACGTGGCGCGCCGAGGCTGGATCCTGTGATCATTATGATCACAGGATCCAGCTGAGCAGAGATCAGGATATGGGCGCTGTGATTGGCCCTCCCGATCATGTGACGGCTGTGTCCAATGGGAGGGGGGAAGCTGCAGCTATGTGACAGCTCTCTGCATGATGGTGATTCCCATACACATCAGTGTCCCCATAAAACAGTCCCCAAAACATCTGTATGTCCCGTCACATCTGTCACTATACACAAAACATCTGTCACAGTCCCCGTCACATCTGTCTGTCAAATAAACTCTGATTTGGGTTATTTTTACCAAAGAAATGTAGCAGTATCACTTTTGGTCAAAATTTATGAAGAGAAATTACTTATTTGCAACATTTATAACAGAAACCAGAAACAAAGAAAAATGCATTGTTTTTGAAAATGTTCAGTATTTTTTAATTTATAGTGCAAAAAATAAAAAAACCCAGGGGTGATTAAATACCACCAAAAGAAAGCTCTATTTGTGTGAAAAAAATGATAAACATTTCATTTGGGTACAGTGTCGCATGACCGCGCAATTGTCATTCAAACTGCAACAGCGCTGAAAGCTAAAAAATTGGTCTGGGAAGGAAGGGGGTTTAAGTGCCCAGTATTGAAGTGGTTAAAAGTCAGCAGCTACAGTATTTGTACCTGCTGACTTTCAATTTTTGGACCGCCCCACGTATATATACACGTACCTGTATATGATTTCCTCCATCGGCTCTGGGGCACGCCATCGGAGCTGCACTTCCGCTGTGTCCATGATCATTCACTGGAGAGATGTTAACAAGGCAGACTGTCGTTTTGTCAGACAGGAAGAGAGAAATCAGTGATTCCTGCTAATCAGGAACACAGATGTCTCTCTTCCTCGAGTCAGTCCATCTCCCACACAGTAAGAAAGCACACCCAGGGAACACAGTTAACCCTTTGATTGCCCCTGATGTTAACCCCTTCCCTGCCAGTGTCATTTATACAGTGACTGCACATTTTTTTTACCACTGATCTCTATATTGGAGTCACTGGTCCCCAAAAAGTGTCACTTAGTGGCAGATTTGTCCGCCACAATGTCACAGTCCCGCCAAAAATCACTGAATGCCGCCATTACTAATAAGAAATATAAAAACAATTAAAAAGTCCCTAAATCTATCCCCTATTTTCTAAATGCTATAACTTTTGCGCAAACCAATCATTATACGCTTATTGGGATTTTTTTAAACCAAAAATATGTATCAGAATACATATTGTCCTAAATTGATGAAGAAATTTGATTTTTTACATTTTTTTTTTTTATGTTTTATAGCAGAAAGTAAAAAAATATATTTTTTTATTTATAGTACAAAAATTAAAAACCGCAGAGGTGATCAAATACCACCAAAAGAAAGCTCTATTTGTGGGGAAAAAAGTACATCAATTTTATTTGTGTACAACGTCGCACGACTATGCAATAGTCAGTTAAAGTAACGCAGTGCTGTATCTCAAAAAATGGCCTGGTCAGCAAGGGGGGTAAAATCTTCTGGGGCTGAAGTGGTTAAAGTGGTTGTAAAGTCAGAAGTTTTTTTTTCTTAATGCATTCTATGCATTAAAATAAAAAGTCTTCTGTGTGCAGCAGTCCCCCTCAGCCCCCATAATGCTTACCTGAGGTCCACTGATATGAATACACAATGGATATATAAAGCGCTGTGCAAATTGATGGCGCTACATAAGTACCTGAAATAAATAAATAAATAAATCTAGATCCAGCGACGTTGCACGAGAGACTTGGCTGCCCGGGACTCCCCTCCTCATTGGCTGAGACTGCAGTGCAGCGCCATTGGCTCCCGCTGCTGTCACTCAAAGTCAGTGAACCAATGAGAAGAGAAAAGAGATGGGAGCCGTGTCTGAATGGACACAGGCATCTGCAGCTCAGCTCTGGTACCCCCATAGCAAGCAGCATGCTGTGGGGGCACTCAACAGAAGGGAAGAGCCAGGAGAGCAGAAGAGGGACCCGAGAAGGGGAGGATCCAGGCTGCTCTGTGCAAAACCACTGCACAGAGGAGGTAAGTATAACATGTTTGTTATTTTTAACAAACAAAAAACAAAAAAACAAGACTTTAGTATCACTTTAAGACACTTTATTGGCAGCCATGTGACTGTAATTTTCATTGGACTCAACTAAAAATAACTGTCACTTTTTTGAAAATAAGGATCCCTATCCTGGGGTGTTAGCTTTGCGTATGAAACCTACAGCCATAAGAATAAAATCGCAGTTTGTACGCTGAGCACTATATGCCTTATGGTCAGGTTGTCAGTGAGACAGATCATCCCACACATTAGATATATTGTTTGTTGAACAAATTGTACCTTTTACAATTAATAGGTTTTTTTTTCTCAAAGTTTCCTTTTGTCACATATGAGTTTATTTTTCGTTTGGAGCACACAACACCTGCAGTGTCCTTAAAGGACATTGACTCATTAGTACAAAGCAGAGCAGACACATTGGATTATACACAATCAGAAGTGGACAATGTAATCAGTTGATTTGGTAGTGCTTATTCAACATGTGCTGATAATGTTATATTGTATAATAGATTGGAATTTTCTATTGAGGAAGGAAATACATTATCAGCTTAATAATGAAAGGATGAATGTGTGTACCTGAACACTAAGTGCTCTGTGCAAGACCTTCAGTTAAACATTAAACCTGCCTTGTATGAACTGGATAAGGCTTTTTTTTGCTCAAATAGATAAAATACGCTTTTCAACATCTCATAGACCTGACAACCCCCATCTCTGGGGTCATGTGTGGAGTAGGTTTTGAATTTATTTTTGGGGGTGGCCATATATAACCCATTAGCTGCAAACAATGAGTCACCTTGGAGGATTAGTCAGAAGACTGCCAGGTAATCAAGTAGATACACTATATTGTCAAAAGTATTGGGGCGCCTGCCTTTACACGCACATGGACTTTAATGACATCCCAGTCTTAGTCCGTAGGGTTTAATATAGTAATAACACCTTCAACTCTTCTGGGAAGGCTGTCCACAAGGTTTAAGAGTGTGTCTATGGAAATGTTAGACTGGTCTTCCAGAAACGCATTTGTGAGGTCAGGCACTGATGTTCATCCCAAAGGTGTTCTATCTGGTTGAGGGCAGGACTCTGTGCATGCCAGTCAAGTTCATTCACACCAAAATCACTCATCCATGTCTTTATGGACCTTGCTTTATGCACTGGTGTGCAGCCATGTTGGAACAGGAAGGGGCCCCCCTAAAACTTTTCCCACAAAGTTGGGAGCATGAAATTGTCCAAAATGTCTTGGTATGTTGACCCCGAAGAGTTCCCTTCACTGGAACTGAGAGGCCTAGCCCAACCCCTGAAAAACAACCATAATCCCCCCTCCACCAAATGATTTGGACCAGTGCACAAAGCAAGGTCCATAAAGACATGGATGAGTGAGTTTGGAGTGGAGGAACTTGACTGGCCTGCACAGAATCCTGACCTCAACCCGATAGAACACCTTTGGGATGAATTTGTGTGGAGACTGTGAGCCAGGCCTTCTTGTTCACATCAGTTCCTGACCTCACAAATGCTCTTCTGGAAGAATGGTCAAACATTCCCATAGACACTCCTAAACCTTGTGGACAGCCTTCCCAGAAGAGTTGAAGCTGTTATAGCTGCAAAGGGTGGGCCAACTCAATATTGAACCCTACGGACTAAGACTGGGATGCCATTAAAGTTCAGGTGAGTGTAAAGGAAGGCATCCCAATACTTTTGACAATATAGTGTAGCTTTTAACTGGTAATGAGTGCTACAGAGCTGCTGAAGGATCTGAGACCATTTTTGATGGTTTCTTTTTTTTTATTTTTTTTTATTAAGAAATGTGCAACCCGCATTTTAGCATGCATGTGCTGCACCCGTATGTTTCATCATTCACCGCACTGCCCATCCATGGCCTGCCTAAGCTACCCTTACAGTACAAGACATCACAATGGGGACACGTTTGCCCACCAGTGCTCTTTGACATACAGGGATTGATTTAATAAAGGCAAAGAGACTGTGCACTCTGAAAGTGCAGTTGCTCCAGAGCTTAATAAAAGAGGTAAAGCTTCACTTTGCAAAGAATACCCAATCACATGCAAGGAAAATTTAAAAATGTATTTTTGCTTGCACGTGATTGGATGGTGGAAGTCAGCACAGCTTCTGTTCATTTACTAAGCTCTGGAGAAACTGCTCTTGCAGAGTGCAATTGCATTTTGCAAAGTGCACAGTCTATTTGCAGTAAATTGTAGTAAATCAACCACTAAGGCCACTTTCACACGGACGTTCCGTTCAGGTACGCCCGTCCGTTTTTCAGGTGGACCTGAATGGACGCTCCATGCATCTCTATGGAGCAACGGATGTCAGCGGTGACATGTCCGCTGCCACCTACCACTCTCCAATCCACTCCTGTCCTGTAAAGTCCGTCCATCTGGCGGATTGGATGACAACGGACAGACAGTTCATTGTCATCCGATTTCCCATAGAGGAGAGTGGGGCTCTGACAGATCCATCTCAGCACAGTGAGCATAGACAGATCTGTCATCCGCCTGTTCAGTGGGGATCAAAGCAAAGTGGAGCCCGCACAAGGACACGGTCGTGTGAAAGGGGCCATAGTGGCAAAAGGATTCATTAACCCTTCTATGACCAGAGGTCATTGATGCCTAGATGCTAAATCCAAATTAACAGCGTCTGAATGTGTTGGTTAGCTTACAATACATGTACAACTAATTTGTATGCATAAATAATTTTCATATGGTTTTTCTTTATTCTTTGGACAGATAAGGCTTGATTTGCTATGCTGATTTAATAACAACCTAGTTTTCTCTGGCTTTTTATTTTTACTGAAATATGCACTAGAATGTAAAAAATATTTGCTTTTCTATATTTGTAATGTTTTATTATTATTATTAGTAATTCAATACTAATTGTATTTTTTTTTTTATTCTGTAATTGTAGCTGTCATTTACAGTATTATATAGAAGGCATAAAGGGTGTAGCGTTCATCTGCAAGCCAAAGGCTTATTTTGTCAGTAAAGCCACAAGTCTGATGTGATCATTACATCATAGCTGACATAGTAGGGGGATTTACTAAAACCGGAGAGTACAAAGTCTGGTGCAGCTTTGCATAGTAGCCAATTAGCTTCCAGGTTTTATTGTCGAAGCTTAATAGAACAAGTGGAAGTTAGAAGCTGATTGGCTACCATGGACAGCTGCACCAGATTTTGCACACTCCAGTTTTAGTAAATCAACCCCACTGACACAAGCCCAATGCTTGTGGACAGAGGACTTTAGTAAATCAACCCCAATAAGTAATTTTCTTAAGACAAGCAAAAAAAAATCTATTGCAATCTTCAAGAAAGCACCACATACGCCAAGATGTTGACAAAAAAAACTTGCTACCCCTAACAGTTAAACAAAGTTGACCTTATTGAGTCTGAGGAGTATTTGCCCTGTTAATATCAGTTTTGGTCTACAGTTCCTTTTTGTGGCACTATTATGCTCTTGCGTAGTTTATGTAAGTGGCTACTGCATTGGCCTTTCTAAGTAGGGATCAAGAAACCTTCAGAATTATTAAAAGGTCAATTTCTAACAGAGAAGGCATAAATAATGCAGTAATATATTTATCATGGAGGAGAAAGTAATTTTAAAAGACAAAAGGCATGTGTCTATTCAATTTTTTAACCGCTTGCCGACCACTGGTCGGCAATTGACGGCGACAAAGTGGCTCTGTAACGCAAATCGCCGTCATACGACGGCGGGCGCGATACAGAGCCACTGTGCTCAGGGGGGGGGGCAGGGAGCGGGTGCGGCGGCTTCGATTGCCGCCGGCCACCCGCGATGCCCCCCCCGGAGCGAATGAGCGGAGGTCCGTGTAAGTAAACACGGACCTCCGCTCTGTGTGAGGGGGAAGGGCTGTGATCACAGCCTTCCCGTACATGAAGGCTGTGACCACTTCCCTTCCCCAGCTAGGCAAGCCCCCCTACAGTTAGAACACGCCCAGGGAACATACTTAACCCTTAGCGCGCCCCCTGCAGGTTAACCCCTTCACTGCCAATGGCATTTACACAGTAATCAGTGCATTTTTATAGCACTGATCGCTGTATAAATGCCAATGGTCCCAAAAAAGTGTCAAAACGTTCCGACATGTCCGCCCCAATATCGCAGTACCGCTAAAAATCGCAGATCGCCGCCATTATTAGTAA
>BLSH010416462.1:637836-666572 GCA_018402905.1 Glandirana rugosa | reverse complement strand
TTCTATAAATTTATATAATAAAAATGAAATTGGTGTTGTCATGGACCGTGTTTTTGGGGGAAGTACAGGTCCGGTAAAAAGTCGAAAGTCGCGATAGTGTGAAACTTACTGTTAATGAGTCAGTACGTTGTGCCATGGGTATACTTTAAACGCAGGAAAAAAAGTGTGTTTATCTCGAAAGAAAACCACCATAAATTAGTGATCCTCCCCCAAATAAAAAACACGATATTTATTTTTTTCTAACTGAAAAAAACTTTTTTACGGAAAAAGAAACAAAGCCAGTATTTTAAAACGTTTAATCATTAAAAAGAAACATTTAAAACCAGTTTTAAATATGACGAAAAAAAGGACGCAAATTTCATATGGGTACCGTGTTGCATGACTGAGTAATTGTCATTCAAAGTGTGATAGCGCTGAAAGCTGAAAAATGGCCTGGACATGAAGGGGGTTTTTGTGCCAGGTACTGTTGTGGTTAAAGTAAAAATAATATATTTAAATATCTTATACATTTTTTTATAAATGCTTCAGAGTCATTTTACTAAATCAACCTAATTTCATAAAATGTGCCTGAACTAACTGCATCAAAATAAAAAAACAAGCAGAAAGGGAGCGGGGGGATTCCTTAAAGAGCAATAGCTTTATTGGATTTATTGACATGATATATTGTTCCCTAACGGAATAAATGAACACTAAGATTTTTCATGCTTTAGATAATCCCCATATCCATTCATATTAAATGCTGTATTTCCTTTCATATAGAATACTGTATATCCCTACTCTTGGGGGAAATCATAAACTGTCCATATTATCCAGGTAATTCTTATGATCCTATGGATTAAACACTGCATGTGTTAGATATTTGTAAGTCTTCTCTTTCCTTTTAGAGTTCTGAGTCTTTAACATTCTCCATTGTAGCAATTATTGGAACTCAGAGCTGCTGAAGTGAATATCATAATTGTTATTGATTGTCTGTTGTGATTTATTTGGCTCACTTTTTTTCTCATTTGAAACAGTTTGTGGTTCTCTGATCCTTCAGCTTCTGAGAAAACTTGTTGACAATGTTATATTACATATTCAAATTCTAATGAGGGAGCCAGGCCGAAGAACGAAGAGCCCAAAGTCTTTAATACTGGTGTTCTTTCATAACAAGAAGACATAAAACACTCTTTTTTATGTTTTTATGTTATGAACAAACACCAGTATTAATAGACTTTGGACTCTTTGGCCTGGCACTTATATTAGACTATTTACATGTGGATTCCAAGCTCTAGGTCCACTAATTAGGATGGTTAAAGTAGTAATAAACCCCAAACCAAAAATTAAGCTTACTGATCATTAGATGTGGTGGCTGCATTGGTTTTCTTTTTTTAGGCCTTTTCCCCCCTCTGGTGATCTGGCCTTTAGCACACAGTGGCAGCTGGTGATTCTTTTTTTTTTGGGGGGGGGGGGGCAGCAAACAACCAACAAAACAGCAAACAACCAACAAAAAGATACATATTTGGTGGGAACACCCTACCAAACGCATGGTACTGCTTGTAAGACCAATAGACAAAAAAATGCATATGGCAGCGCACACATGATACATACTCCTGCCAGGCTGTTTAAAAGCATCAAAACATTCCCTCCCAAATATGTGTCTTTTGGTATGTTGAGGTTCTGACCAGACCTTTTGGGCTGGTGAACCCCTTCCTCCTTAATTACCCCAATCAGTGTCCATCTGATCAATAGGATGAGTCCTCTGGTCTCCAATAAAGAGAAGCGTTGACTTCCATGGTTTAAGAGATAAGATCATTCACTCTAAGGTTAGTGTAGGAACCCACTGTTAAAACAGGGTACTTTGCAGCAGTCAGTGGGCTTAAAGTGGTAGTAAACCCTCCTATCATTTTCAGCCAAGGAAGCTGCCATCTTGGCCTCTGTTTAATCTACAACTGCCATGATGCTGCACATGTGATCAGCTATGACATCAACCATTGGATGGTTTGACAGTTTGGTTTAGAGCACAACCAATGGGAGTGTTACATTTCCAGCACATGTCGGAAATGTGACTGGTTTTTAACCTGTTAAATGCATGGGTTTACTACCGCTTTAAGCACTTCATGGCCATTCAGTGGGATCAAACCCCCATAATGTTTGCATTTTTGCTATATACATTTAGATGCTTTTAAACAGCCTGGCAGGAGTAAGTATCATGTGTTCACGGTAATATGGATTTTTTTGTCTGTTGGTCTTACAAGCAGCACCATGCGTTTGGTAGGGTGTTCCCCCCAAATATGTATCTTTTTGTACAAGTGTGCAAGACGGACAGTAAGTCTGGAGTTCACCTTTAACCAAACAATAGAAAGCTTTCTTTCCTTTTTTTCTTTCTTTCTTTCTTTCTTTCTTTCTTTCTTTCTTTCTTTCTTTCTTTCTTTCTTTCTTTCTTTCTTTCTCCTCCTTTCTTTCTTTCTTTCTTTCTTCCTTTCTCCTCCTCTCTTAGCTTCCTTCACTTTTTCTCTCTTTTCTCACTGTGTGTAGTGAAGTCAGCATAAGCAATTACAGTACAGGATAGGAGACTGTACAACTGTGCAAGACAGACAGTAAGTCTGGAGTTCACCTTTAACCAAACCATACAAAGCGGGCAAGATAACAACTAGAAATAAACCTGTGGCCATCTTACGCCATAATTATCAGGTGGGTAGGAACTTGCCCTTTGGTTAGATCGTTGAGAGTTTCTGTGACCACAGCGCTATATTCAATAAGTTCCTAAGTCCACATCAACCATACAATGGTTTTCTTTCTCATTTGCTCAAGGAGTTGATCCATTTTCAGTATTGAATTCAGATATAGGATGATCTTACATCACTATGCTATTATAACAATTCCAGGGCAGAGATTTAGATTATTGCAAATAATCACAGATGACTGGTCCTCTTTAAACAAGACTATTGGGTGGTTTGGAATATTGTCAGGTAATGCCTAATGTTACTGATTAAAAGACACGTGCTGAAAGAATTGCGAAGCCTGCCATTACTGAACCCTTTGCCTGAAAACATAGGTAACATGGTTGCATATGGCCTCATTACTGTTTGAGCCCCTGCCCTGGCATGGACAAGTAAATTCAAGGCGAAGCCAAGCAATGGGCATACTTGTCTCAGGTCACATTCTTATATAACTTAAAAAACAGGGTATCAGCAGGTCAACCAGGGATCTAGCATTTCCAGAAGAAGAGGACAGTGATTGCAGCCAACCCTTCTCTCAGTGCAGATTTCCTTTCGGAGGGATATACTTTATTCAGAGCTCAACATCAACTATGTCAGATGGAAAGACGATTGCTCGAGGCCAGGGTCTGATCATTGTTGATGGAGCGATCAGAAGCTCCTGTGTATGGATACCGTAAGATGTTTCCAAAAAAAAAGGACCATTTAGATGTAGGGCTGCCTTTATATCTTCCTAAGATATTTGAATTGAGACTTTTATGTCTTGCTGGTAATCAAAGCTTGCAAAGCTTATTTTGATAGCTGAAGCTGTTATACCTCTGATACCAAAATACCAGATAGCATCACACATTTCATTCACTTTTATCTTTCTCTTTATACTTTTGGCCCCAAAAAAAAAGAAAAAAAAAGTACAAAGTGCATCCTAAAATTTTCTGGACAGAATCTCCCCGGAGCTACCAGCAAATTTATGTTCCATAATTAGCAGAAGATGGTGACCCAGAACTCGTGCCTTTATAGCGGTACTGTCATGATTACATATTGTCTTTATCACTGCTCTTTGTATTTTATCTGATCCTATCTTCCATTCTTTCGTGGCTGACAATCTAGAAAGAAAGAAGTACTTTAGTTAGCCAGAAATATATTTTTTATATCGAGCAAGGGATTCTTTTGTAGACTGCTCTTTTGAAGTTGGTTGAAAGGTCAGGAATGGCTTGTTTCCAAAGCACGTTTAATGGATATGTCATGAGGACATCATATCTTACCAGATCTGTCAGGAAATAAGTTATTTAGGCAATTACACCAAGAGGATCGGTAGCAAATCAAAAAGTTGTTATTTGGCCAGCAATTTTTTACCTCTCCCAGCTGAACTTGGTTCCTCCATACAATTAAAGTCATCGTTATTAAGCTGATGAGTAATGTCTATGGATCAACCTGTGTTTCCAATGGGGAATGGCCCGTTTGAAAGCGATCTATCAATGATTTTTAGATTTATGGCTCTTTGGACAACAGTGAAATGATTCCAATATTTCAAGGCTGGAAAATAGTGATATTGCCAGAGGCCACATAAATCTCATTCAATGGTAATGACACAGCAATTACTGAGTTGCAGGTAAAGAGAAGGTTGAGCTGAATAATTGCATTGATGGCGTAGTCTCTTGACCGGAAAGTTGTTCATTTTTAAATACTTGATGATTGAGGGCAACGATCTATGTTTCACCTTCATGCATCCACTGGAACAATGTTGCTGCAATTTCCATTCATTGAAAAGACATTCATGGTAAGCCTAGGGTGCAGTTCAGTCTGTTACCATGAATCACGCCTGCTGTTTTAAAAATAATCACCATATAGCTTGGATTGATTTTTACATTTGATTTGATGTATTATGTGTTTCTTGATTATATTTGATGTCAAACTCTTCCAAATGCTATCTGTATGTCAAACAGCATTCGAGCGTGTCTAAACCTACAAAACAATGACGCTATTGTAGCTTACCAGCCCATAGATGTAGTGGCTGCATTTGATTTATTTTTTTTCAGGCTGAGAACATTTTCAGCAAGTACAGAAAATACCTGCTGACCTTGCAATGTCCTCATCACTTCCTACAAGTTAAAAAGGAAGAACAAATAACCCTAACTTTTTAAGGTAAACTACTAGTTCCATCATTCCACTGTGTAATGGAGATAAACAAAGGCAGACATATTTGAAGTCCAGTCAGGAGGACAATCATGACTCCCTCCAAAAATACAATTGAAAAATGAGTGTAGACATAAGGACAGAAAGGGGTTGATTTAATAAAGCTTGCAAGTGCAAAATTTGGTGCAGCTCCACACAGAAACCAATCAGCTTCATGGTTTTATTGTCAAAGCTTGATTGAACAAGCTGAGGTTAGAAGCTGATTGGCTACCATGCACAGCTGCACTGGTTTTTGCACTCTCTAGCTTTAGTAAATCAACCCCAAAGTGTGCTATTCACAAAACCACCAGGTAAAAATAAGCTCTGAGGAGCTCTTGTGCAAACGTGAAATGAACATTTGTACGAGACACTTTTCAGTACCCACCTCAGAGCTTATCTGCCTAGGACCAAAGCACAATCTACCTACACTATACCTTCATTATATATCACCTCCTTTGAAGGAAGATGCACTTTATTGTATATCAATCAAAACAAAGCTTTACTTTCATTTGGTCCATTGCTATCATACACACATCAGACAGATGAAAATAAGGGAAAAAAACTGTAAAGAAAATGAATGCAGCCACTACACTTAAGGACTGGCATATTTTATTTTGGGGTTTAGATACCATTTTAGCATTTCTGATCAATGGCAACTAAGGCATTTGATCATATAAAACCACCCGTACTATATTGTTTTAAAGTGGATGTAAACCCTCACATATGCCCAGTAAAGTGAGCAGCCTCAGATGATACACATAGATGAAATAAATCTCCCTACATAAGTTTTACTTGTATATCTGCTGTCTTCAGCTTTCTAAATTCTTTAGAAAGTGCACATCATGTTAGAACTTTTTCTTCTTGTTTCAGCAGTGGGAGGAGAGTCCTGGCATACTCTGTGTGAGAGCTGATTGGAGTAAAGGAACCCCCCCCCCCCACATAGGCAGAGGAACAAAGAAACAGAGCTGTGCTGTGAATAGACAAAACTTCTGCTTATATGTCTCTACGTTACCTCCCTGACACAAATTTTCGGCTGCTTTTATCTCCTGAAAAGATTGTGAAAAAAATTGTATTAAAAATGGTAGTTGTTTAAGATATACACTAGGAAATTCATAAAGGATGTCAAAGACACCCTTTAGAATTCTGTTGGGGCACAGCATTAAAATTGTTGGTGCTTGTGCTCAATTCGTGTACCTATCAGACATGAATCTCTCTATGTCTGCAATGAGGAAAAAGTGCTCACATTCCCTGCCACTCCCATCCTCCCTCCCTGATTACTGTGCCTATCACACTGACAGGTGTGTAGGCAGGTGCAGTCTATACTCCCTTCTGTAGATGGCACTAGGCTTAGTGGTGGCACAGAAGGGGAAGGGGGTGTAAGGAACTTAGTTCTTCTAGGACTTTCTGCCATCATCAGGGGAACATCTGTCTAACTAGACACTGGTGCCCCCCCGGAGCCATCTTTAGTGAGGGCAGTGCTGATTTAAAGCAATGGCTCCCTAGGTTCACATGCATTTTGTGAGTGGTTAGTGTAGGGACAGGTTCCCCATCTGTCAAGGAGAGCGTTTAGAGTTAGGGAGATGTTCCAGAGGAGTAGGGAAAGTGTAAGGAATATGCCTGTCCTCTACTTTATGAAGCCTTCCGTTTGGGTGTGGACTGGCCAGGCTATTTTCCCGTTCCTCATTGCAGAAGCTGTCCTCCTCATGCAAAGTTTACAGACCCCTGCTACAGTTCTGTAAGTGGCTCCAGGTGGCTATTCCTACCCACCAGGATTGGTTGTTCCTTGTCAGAACTTTCTGTAATGCTTTCTTACTCATCTCGGCCTCTTTGTGATCACTGCTCGCCAACACACTGCACCCTACTCACAGTTGCAAGTTTGGGGAGTTTTTGTACTAGGGGTTGGAGAAACCTGATAGTGAGACCCTAGTTCCCCATCAGGCCCACTTTACTTTTGCTTTATGGTACACAGCAATCTACAGCCTCTATTAGTCCAATAGTGGCTTTCAAATCTGCGCTCTCATTTACATAGTTAGGTTGAAAAAAGACACAAGTCCATCTAGTTCAACCAATAAAAATAGGGAAAAAATCATACAATCCCATATACACAATCCTATACCCACAGTTGATCCAGAGGAAGGCAATAAACCCCAGCAAAGCATGATCCAATTTGATACAGCAGGGGAAAAATTCCTTCCTGATCCCCCCAAAAGGCAATAGGATATTCCCTGGATCAACTTTACCTATACAGGCGGTCCCCTAGTTACAAACATCCGACTTACAAATGACTCCTACTTACAAACGGAGGTAGACAACAGGAAGTGAGAGGAAATCTCCCCCTAGGAAGGGAAATTCACTCCTGTAAGAGTTATTATGGGAAAAAGGTGTCTCCACTAAAGCTTTATAACCAAGGTTTGTTTCCACAACAACGCAAAATTTTCCAAATCCAATTATCATTGGGACAGGAAGTGAGACAAAATCTTCTGAACAGAAGCACAGACAGCAAAACAAATATTACAGGGGTGTTACCCCTTCCCTATGCTATCCAAAAAGCCTAAACATAGTTTTTTTGGCTGAAGCTACACTTAAAAAAATTACCTGTTCTGACTTACAAACAAACTCAACTTAAGAACAAACCTACAGTTGCTATCTTGTTTGTAACCCGGGGACCGCCTGTACATGTTAGAATCCAATTATACTATGTACATTTAGGAAAGAATCCATGTCTTTTTAAAGCAATATACTGAGCTGGCCAGAACCAGCTCATGAGGGAGTCTTTTCCACATTTTCACAGCCCTGTGAAGAAACCTTTCCATATTTGGAAATTAAATCTCTTTTCCTCCAGACCTAAAGAGAGTGCCCCCTCTGTCCTCTGTGGTGACCTTAAAGTGAATAACTCAACACCAAGTTCACTATATGGACCCCTTATGTATTTGTACATGTTGATCATATCCCCTCTTAATCTCCTCTTCTCAAGAGAGAATAAATTCAGTTCCTCTAATATTTCCTCTTAAACGTGTAAAAAATAAATACAATTTGCGCTTGGTACATAAACAAAGTCAAAAAGCGACAAAAAAAACCAGCTGCCAACAGAAATGAGCTTGATAGAACCCACAATAACAATAATAATAAAGTAATGCAGCGCTAGTTCATATATAAAAGTTCATTAATCATAGTCCAAAGTGCATATTCATGGCAGCAGAGAGAGAAGTGAAGAAACCGACACCATCTAGAGTGGAGAGGATGAAGGAGAAACTCATCATCTTGGTACACAAAAAGGGGCAACCCTGCTTACCAGAGGTATTCTCTCCACTCTAGATGGTGTCGGTTTCTTCACTTCTCTCTCTGCTGCCATGAATATGCACTTTGGACTATGATTAATTAACTTTTATATATGAACTAGCGCTGCAATACTTTATTAATATTTCCTCATAGCTGAGCTCCTCCATGCCTCTTATCAGTTTGGTTGCCCTTCTCTGCACTTTCTCCAGTTCCCCAATATCCTTTTTGAGAACTGGTGCCCAAAACTGAACTTCATGTTCCAGATTAGGTCTTACTAATGATTTGTACAGGGGGGGCAAAATTATATCTTTCTCTCTGGAGTCCATACCTCTCTTAATACAAGAAAGTATTTTGCTAGATTTGGAAACTGCAGCTTGGCATTGCATGCTATTATTGAGTCTATGATTCTACCAGAACACCCAGATCCTTCTCCACCATTGATTCCCCCAAAAAGTAAAGGGGACTGAATGGGGAACTAGTTTCTCAGTTCACCATCAGGCTCCTACTACCCACTCCACTCCATCTCAGAGTTGGTCTTAATTATGGCCAGATCCCTAATTTGAGAAATGGAGGTATCCTTTATGAATTATTCGCTGCCAGAGCAACAGATTCTTAAATTGTCCATGGTAATAAATACCCAAATTTGCCGCATGTGTTGGTAATGTTACCAACACTAGCACCAATTCTCGTCTGAATTAGGTGCAGGTAATTCTTAAGACAACTATTACCTGTCATTAGGACTAGTTTGAATTCCCGTGACTTAGCTTTAGCAAACTAAATGTCATTTAGGGGTTTACATCTACTTTAATGGGTCAGTTCACTGAAAAGGTTATTCCTTTTGGATGGATTCCAGTGGTGGGTGGGAATACTCAAATCTAGGTTGACAAGAAAAAAAGTTGGGCGTTATATCAGGAGGATCTCGCTGATGTATTATCCAAGCCATATAAAAAGCCTTCACTTTTTTCCACCTAAAATAATATAAAGCTTCTGAGCACACTGACTTTTAAACACATTTTCAGATTTACATTTCAGGAAATTAGAACAATACAATGGCGAAACTCAGATGAGATGTTGCTTTGTGTTGCAGATGTTTTGTTTTGTATTTTTAGAGCTTAAAAAATATCTATAGCCGTGACCCTCTCATTTGCTTCAGTGCAGCATGGCTGCTGTTTTAGCAATTTTACTTTTCAAACATATCTTTTTAAATTGTTGCTGACAAGTTGAGCTCTTTCCAGTGATGTGTACAGAATTTGCTGTAATAGAAAGTTACCAGCAATATGACACCTCTGCAGTAATGTTAATGATTATAGCAGATGAGGCTTTATACATTCCATAGCCTTGCACATTTTCTCTGACAGAGCCGCAGCAAAAATGGGTAAATAAATTGAGTGGTATACAAAATACATGCTGCTGTAATTAAAGAAACACTATATTGCAAACTAAAAAAATAGCAATTTCCTTAACATAAAACACTGTAGATGATTACTGTAAAAAGATAGTTTGCAAAAATAAAAATCTTTCATTTTGAGCTAAAGAGCTTAATTATGGATACAGGTTTCTGTTCTTTTTTTTTCTATTTTTGATCTCTCGACAGCATCTTACTTCATGAATTCTGTTAAACAAATTACATAATGAGTTTAGTGTAAGCTTAGATTAGAAGTGTCATTAATAAAAAAAAAAAAAAAAAAAAAAAAAAAAGAAAACGTAGAAAGAAAACTCTCCAGCCTTCATACTCCAGGACGTATATTTATAAAACAGCGAATGTGACTTTCACCAAACAATCATTATTCTTGCAGGGTCAGCTGATGGGAGCTCAGTTCCTACAGATGTAAGAATACCCCCAGAACGACATCTCCCAAGAGCCCGTTCCCCACACAGAGTGTGTGAGCAGGCTCTTAGGACTCAAGACATTGGCATTGTTTTTCTATATAAGAAATAAATGTAGTCCAGCAGGCAGGGCTGACAACACTACTTGGAATTTCATTGCAGCAAAGGCACTGTGTTGTCAGTCTAAACAGGAAGTCAGGAGCACAGTGGATTTATTACAGATGGATAGGTTTTTTTCTCTGCTTCCAGTTTTCTAAAATACTAAAACATGAAAAACAATGCATGTATTGCAGAGATGTATGGGTTTCTTGTACTTTTGCCCTGTCATACATTTTATAATTGCATCTGTTTTCTTTACGTTTGTGTGTGTGTGTGTGCCTGGTGTGGCTGTAGGCATCCTAGACTAAAGTTGGCCATACATGGATTGAAATTCAGCTGGTTCAGCAGGGACCAGCTGAGATTTGATCCATGTATGGGCAGGCTGTTGGTACCCAAGTCGATCCATCAATGGGTAAAAACATCCTGTCAGATTTTTCTACATGTGTTTACTGCCATGCACTCCGACAGCTGGGAAGGTTCCCTCCGCCCCCACCCCAGAAGAACGCTTTAGCACTGCAGGAGGCATTCTGACTGAAATGATGGGGGAATCAAGTGATTTTCTTTCCTTATATAATCTATTGGACGCCTTAGTCACATAAATAGATTGATGCCAGCCACTTTTGAATGGATAGCTCTTTCCCAAGGTAGTCCTGTGATGAGTTCTTCTCTGACTGGTTGGCTTAGCTTGCTGTCCTCCATCAAGAGGGTCATCCATGATTTCATAGGACTTCATATTACACATTTAGGTTTAGGGTTTACCTACATCTGCCAACAATGGCTTTAGGGTATCTTGATAATGCCTTCAGCAGGACGTTTTGCTACAGACATTTGAAATTGTTCTGAATCTACTATACTACGTTTTCCTAGATACTGAAGATCCAATGCTTTATTGGATCTTCAGTATCTAAGAAATGTAGCACAGCAGATTTGCAAACTATTTACAAACTATCCAAAGTTACTGGTGACCACCATCCTTCTCATACATAACTTACATTCTTATTTGTCTTATATGTCTTAGAGCAGGGGTCCTCAAACTATGGCCCTCCAGTTGTTCAGGAACTACAATTCCCATCATGCCTAGTCATGTCTGTGAATGTCAGAGTTTTACAATGCCTCATTGGATGTGTAGTTCCACAACAGCTGGAGGTCCGTAGTTTGAGGATGCCTGTCTTAGAGGGACACTGTCATGCAAAAAATACATAAATAAAGATGCTCAAACTTAAACAGTGCAAAAGTTCCTTGTACATAATACATGAATCTCTACTGCTGGGTCATATTTTACTTGCAAAGCACCAACACTTGGTAGTGACAGAGCTTGCTTGCATCCTCTTGCCTCCCACACATTAGCCAGTAAAGCAGTTCATCATAGTGACTGGCCATTAGCAATATGTTGTAGGTGGGACATGCCTGAACTTTGCTTGTTCAGAACAGGTCAGAATTTGGCCATAGCAAGGACAAGGAAAGCAGCTGAAGATATGTGTAGCCACCTCTAGATGCCTGCACTTCATACCTGTTAGCAGCTTCATTTTAGAAGTTTCAAGGTGCTGGACAACCAGTAATTGAATCGTATTGGTGGATTTGTGGTAACATAGAGCAGTTGCAGTCTACAGCTTAACTTTGGGCTATTTTTTTGCTTTAAGGAGCTCTAGCTGTAATACTGACCTTTAATCCACGCCTGGCTCTCCCAGTATATCTTTGCCACATGATGTCCTCAGTTAAAGTGACACTAAACTCAATTTTTTTTTTACATCAATCATGTCAAAATATCAAGTATACCATGACTCTTACCATTGTTTTTGGGCTTCCTTTTTATCCAATGTGTAGGCAGGGGCAGTCTGTATTCTCCACTGCAGGTGGTGCTCAACCACAGAGGCAATGCAGTTGGTGGAGGAAATTGAGAGGTACTTGGTTTCTCTTTGATTTCCTTGGTCACAGGGGGGCAGCTGTCCAATTGGATGCTGGTGCCCTATGTGGCCATCTTGGGTCAGGCAGAGTCTATTTAGGACTCCAGGTCCCAGGCCTGGCCCACTTTATAAAAGTGGCAAGCATAGGGACAGGTTCTCTGTTTGTCTTAGAGAAAGGGAAAGGTTCTGGAAGAGTAGGGAGAGTGCAGGGACTATGTCTACTTCTTCTAGGAAGCCTCCCCTTTGGGTGGGGACCAGCCGGGCTGCATTTCATTCTTTGTGGCAGACGCTGTCTGCATCCACTAATCTTCAAACCACTGTTACACCGATGGTACAGTTTGTAAGTGGATCTATTTATATTTGCTGAACTTTTCTACAATATATTGCTACGGCCAAACTTGGACTCTTTGTGCTCATTGCCCACTGCACATCACTACACCGAGCCCACATGTTCATGCTTCCTATCCTCAACTGATAAAACTGAGCAGTGCTGTTATTTCTGATCACATGCTCCGCTCTATGTGTACTACAATTCCCATGGAGCTGAATGTGTTTGCACGTGCATGTGTAGTCCATCCCAGGGGAGAGCAGATAGGGTTGCTACATTTATTTACACAAGGTGGCATTGAAAACAAACGTAGCCCCCATAGAACAGGAGGTCTGGGAACAGCAGAAGAAATATTGCATTTGAGAGATGAAACAAAGGAGGAAAAAGATAGAAGTTGTATTCTATTTATATTTTGAATATAGTAGACATATACATTCTATTTAAGAAAAAAAAATTGAGTTTAGTGTCAATTTAAGGGGTGACATAAGGTTCAGGAGGGTAATATTTTCAATATGGAGCTAAGATCTAGAACTCAGGGACATCAAATTAGCAAGGAAAGCTCAAAACTTATCTTAGAAAGTATTATTTTACCAAGAGCAGTTGATGCTTGCAACTACTTTCCGGCAGAGGTAGTGAGTCAGTCAACAGTTAGTAAGTTCATACATGTTTGGCATAAACATAGACCTACACTCAGATACAAAGTCAATGCTTAAAATGATCTCAGCTAACATATACTGCTGAAATACAGACATTTGCTCGAAACTTTAGATCCATTTCTATGTCCTGGTGGCACATGTGGATCCTATTCCCTGGCTGTCCACAAGGTTTTGATTTCTGCTCATGAGTACAATGAGCCCCATCATTGTTGGACAAGATCCAATGCAGCCTTACCCTTACACAAATCCATTTATTCTCATTAGCCATGATACATTTCGTAAAAATAGTGTTCTTTCCCATAACATTACCAGCACAGAAGGACATACTGTAACAATTAAAGGGTCAGCAATAATAGCCTGTATTTTGGTTTCCAGTAGAAGCTAGAGAGTAAAAGCAACAGGCAGCTTCTTATATCACTCAGTAACTAAATTGATGACATCTCAGCAGTTGAGGATTCAGGGCTGCACACCTGTTGCAGGCATTGCATGGTTAGCTTATCCTCCCTGTTAGATATTTAATTTATTTTGCATTAGGCATAATGCAAGAAGAGAAATTGGAATGTCCTAGGTTGACAGGTTGACGTAATCTGCAGTAGACACTAACAATATCAAGATCAATAGTGGGGAGAGCGCCATGAAGCTTCCATAAATATTTTAAATCAGGAATTAAGTGGGTGGCTAGCCCACCACATGCCACCTTTAACTAAAATGCCATGTTTTTGACTGGTGTGTGAGTCCTCCATCCTAATCATGGTAATCATCAGCAAGACCTCGACACCAGCATGTTATCCACACCTGATGGCCCAGGTGTGGTGCCACCAGTGAGGAGACATGAGATATTTTGGCAGCTTGGTAACACCTGGTAGTCGTAACTTGGTAGTCATAACACTAAGGCCCAGAGTAAGGCTAAATCACCTCAACCTCGCTGTGTAAGGGATTCCTGTTGTGTCTTGTTGGAATATTAATAAAGCTTTATGGATTTTATGTAAAGCTGTACCAAGTTGCCAGACTCTCTCCTTTCTCCTTATACTGCTGGATGTTATGAGCACAGCCTGTCCTGTCGCAGGCGGCTTTACTTTATCCTGTCATTTGGACCTTGATGTATGTTGCAGAAACACATATTTCCAGTGGTCCCGCCAGTATTCTACTAATTGATACCTTTGCAATAATAAATAACTCCCAGCAGTTATATATACCTTTGACTCTCTATATGGGTCAAGGACTTCAACTAAACAGCAATCACTAATTAATGTGTAGCTGAGGTATTCGTAACACTAAATAAGGCCCCTCTATATGAGATGAGATCCCAGAGTAGATTGTAACTTCTTCTGCCCCTCCTCTCCATCCTGTCCAATCAGAAAATGCCTTGGTTTTAATTAAAAAATATAAGGTGTCCTTTAAATTGTGGCAGTTGAGCAAATTCCTCCCTGTGTTCAACAAATAGAGGGGAAGCTGGTTGAACGTGGCCACAAGATTTTGTGGCCTGTGTTGCATCCATCGCCATCTTGTCTGCTAAAATAGTTATTGGAATACTGACCACTGACGGGGAGACATTCAAAGGGCAGCTATGTGGTGAGAGGTCCTCATCCATACTTGTATTGATCTTACTGGTTCTCGCTAGATTATGATTGCTGCCAATGGAACTTTGTTTAATGGGGACTTTCCGTACATTCATCTTCATTAAACTTAGGAAACTATGGGAGTGTTTTTTTACCTGTGGATTGCAAATACCCTGAACATGAGCGTGAGCTTTCCAAAGCCAGGATAAAGGGCTCCTCCGCTGGCAGACTTTGCATATAATTACTCCACTGACCAGTGTCAAGACTGGGCCTAAGTATTATAGATAGACTACATTTCTTTTTCCACTCTTTTGCAAGTCAGTTATATTTACCTCTGTTATTGCTGATTTATTTATTTATTTATTCAATTTATGCAGCACTTTTACATTTATATACAGTATATTTTCTTGTACACATCAGTCCCAGCCCTCAAGGAGCTTACAATCTAAGGTTCCCTAACTCACATTCAAACATACACATACTAGTGTGAAAGGAAACTGGAGTACCCGGAGGAAACCCACACATGGGCAGGGAGAACATGCAAACTCCATGCGGGTAGTGCCGTGGTTGGGATTCAAACCGACGACAGAAGTGTTTACCACTTAGGCATTGACATTGTATATTCTGCTAGGACCATGCACAGGATAAAATGACAACCAGATATTGGGCAGGTCATTACTAGAGATGGTAAAAGAACCCATCATATCCAGCAGCTCTTTAGGGAATCATTGCTACATCAGTTTAAAAGTGATATTAAAGGCAATATTTAAAAAAAAACAAAAAAAACTAACGTCATATTGGTGGTTTTGCACAGAGCAGCCCCAATCCTCCTCTTCTCAGGTCTCCAGTCGGCGCTGATGGCCCTTCCCTCCTGCTGAGTGCCCCCAGAGCAAACAGCTTGCAATGGGGGCACCCCAGCAGGTGCGCTCCCAAGCTGCTGCTTTGCACGTCCTATTACACACAGAGCCTCGGCTAGGCCCTGTTCCCTCTCCTCGTTGGCTTAGTGGCTGCGATTGACAGCCATTAGCTCCCCCTGCTGTCTCAGCCAATGAGGAGGGAGATTCCCTGGAGAGACAAGGCTTTCGCGCACATTGTTGGATCGCGATGGAGCTTAGGCAAGTATTAGGGGGCTGCTGCACACAGAAGATTTTTTACCTTCATGCATAAAATGCATGAAGATAAAAAACCTTCAGCCTTTAGAACCACATTAAACATGCTCCCTCAGATTGCTTGAACATGGATGTTTATGCTTGTAGATAAGGAAGGGAATTCCAAAGCCAGCGTATCTCTTATCCAAAAACAATCAAAAGGTGTAATTGATTTTATTTAAGATCAATTGACCTAGTCTATCTTACAATATCTGATCTATCTGACAATACACATGGAGACTGTGACCAAAGCCAGCCAATATCAGAAATGAACATGTTCTATTGATTACTGAAGTGAAACTAAATTTGTAAGAAAAGAAAATGACAGAACAATTGGATTTGCATGACATTGAGAGAAGAAAATGAACAATACTCTTAGGAATGGCTCTAACGATAAAACGTTAGCTGAGATTCCCATGGAAATTAATTATTTATCATGCCGGGATAGGTTTAGGCAAAGGCCACTAGGGCCAAGTTTTGGGCAGTGCTATTTGTGGGGCAGCATAAAGGCTTGCAGAGAGGGTGGTCAAACACCTGCTGTCACTCTGAACCTTGCACAATGTTAATGTATGCAACAGGCCAGCAGATACATGACCTAGAAACCTTGCTGCTTTCAGCAGGATGGTAAAGGATTTAACATAATAGGATGAGCTAAGTGCAAGCTGACTGATCAGTTGAGAAGACAAACCTTTTCCTATTAGCAGTCTGGTATATAGGTTTGTAAATAGGAATTACAAATATTTAAATCTTTTCACCATAAAAGAGAGCTTTTTTTAATGAGCACACACATTCTACTCCTAGGACCTAGGGTTACAGGTGGTCTTAGACATTACTGGACAATTGAACCCATGAGCAATATGCAACCATTGAAAGATTATTCTTTTAAAACCCATTGCCATGCACAAAATAAAAAAATCATCCTATGGATCCCCATGGATGAGGGACTGCCATTCATTATTACATAATATTTCCAAAAAAGTATTAGTTTATTTCCCTGTTAAACATGGTAACCTTATGACATACAGTAGTTGCAAAGAGATATACGTAAGTGTTAATCCAACTGCAAATGTAAAAAAAATGGTTTAATAGGTGCTAATATATACTCATAAACTCCATACGTGAAAATATTACAGTATTTATTGATTTTTTTTATAAAAAAAAAAAACATGTACAAAGGCATTATCTTTTCATGAGAGTATTAAACAATAAAGTATCATCACAAACACTCTGTCTCTTTGAGAAGACTACTGCATAGGTGGTCAACTCCTCCTAACTCTGTACAGAACATAAATTAAGCCATACATAGATCGAAATTCATCCAGGACCACTGGTTATGTGAAAAAAAAAAGAAGTCTCCTTTCTCCTGTGGGTCGCATAACTAGCTAGCATAGAGCAGATTTATTCATTATCGTAATTACCCAGACAAGAACAGCCATGCACCACCACGCACAGAATTGAAAAAGAGTTATCAATCTGTCAATTCTTTCCGTGTCTTGGTTGGGTGAGGTTTCTTATGTTGGGTCAAATCAGGCTGCAGATTCCTGGTTGTGCCCTTCCAGTTAACTCCAGCCTTACCTTTCTAGGGTAGGGAGCAGGGGTGGCCCATTCTAATTCATTTTTTGGCCACTGGATGTCGCCATAGGCAGGAGTCATGGAAGACTTAGGAGTTGCTAGCGTTACGTAACACCCTTTCTCGGATAGGGGCACCCTTGGTATTGGTATATTAGCAAGGTAGAGAGCATCCTAGTTGCCACAAGGAAAGTGATTACAGATAGAGTTGGGCAAATGGTTCAGCCCGAGCATCAGTTCAGGCCAAACATTGGCTGTTGTCAGCATGGGACAGAGACCCCAGCCCCAAGGAATTCTCCCCATGTTGAGGGCATGTGGCCTGGTATGGTTCAGGAGGGGAAGCAATCGCTCACCCTCACCCCCCCCTTTCCTGACCTGCCATACTGCTTCCTTGGATAAGGGTATGGATTTTGGTGGGACCCAACGCCGTTTTTTTCTTTATTTTTTTTCAATAGCCGAGTGCCAGCAAATGCAGCCACGAGTCAATTTAAATGTGATTTGCCTTTTATTTTCTTTAGCAATGCCATTTTTGCTGCAGCAAGTTCTATGCATGCTATAGATGTGCCACTTTACAGGCAGGCTAAGGGGACCCCCCCAGGCACTATATTTAAAGGAATTCTTTGTTTTTATTGTTGCACTTTAAGCATCATTAAAATCACTGCTCATGAGAAAAGAATTGTTTTTTAACCACTTACCAACCGGGCCACTTTTTTACATTTGGTGGTCACAAGCTAAAAACATTTTTTTTGCTAGAAAATTACTTAGAACCCCCAAACAATATATATATTTTTTTCAAACACCCTAGAGAATAAAATTGTGATTGTTGCAATACTTTTTGTCACACGGTATTTGCACAGAGGTCTTTCAAGCGCGATTTTTTTGGAACAATTTTACTTTTTTGAGTTAAAAAATAAGACAACAGTAAAGTTAGCCCAATTTTTTTCTATATTGTGAAAGAGGATGTTACGCCGAGTAAATAGATACCATACATGACATGGTTTAAATATGTGCGCGCACTCGCGGAATGGCGACAAAGTCCGGTATTTAAAAAGTTCCATAGGCGACGCTTTAAAAAAATGTAACGGTTACCAGGTTAGAGTTACAGAGGATGTCTTTTGCTAGAATTATTGCTCACACTCTGGCGATCGCGGCGATACCTCACATGTGTGGTTTGAACACCGTTTTCATATGTGGGCGCGACTTACGTATGCGTTTTCTTTGCTGCACGAGCTTGCAGGGACGGTGGCGATTTAAATCTTTTTTTTTTTTTAATTTATTTATTTATTTATTTTTAGCACTGTTCCTTAAAAAAAAAAAAATCTGATCACTTTTATTGCTATCACAAGGAATGTAAACATCCCTTGTGATAGTAATATATGGTGACAGGTACTCTTTTTGGAGGGCCCCCCATCCCTCCTTTGCACTTCACAGTATTCAGATTGCCAAAAACAGCGATTCTGAATACTGTCATTTTTTTTAAAATTGGCGCCGTTAGCCGCCGTGTGAACCGGAAGTGACGTTGTGACGTCGCTTCCGGAATTTGCCGAAGGAGACCCGATCGGAGCCGATTACGGCTTCTGTCAGGTCTCCTTCCAGCCGGCGGATGCTCCGGTCTACCGGTGGGACGGGAGGCTGGAGAAGAGAGGCGGAAGGCGGCGGGAGGGGGGGATTACCCCTGGATAGCCGACCGCCAGCTCTAAAAAATGATACCGGGATATAGCCTGCAGGTGCAGGCTATGCCCCGGTAGAGCCGCTCAAACCCGACCGCCGCCTATTTACGGCGCTGGTCGGGAAGTGGTTAAAAAAAACAATGCATACACCCCTCCTGTGAGTAACGAGTCTCTCATGTCTCCTCTCATCTCTCTGAACTATACTGGACTATTTGTAATTTAGGCCACAACCTTCAAGGTATGGCTAAAGCATGATGGCTTTGCTTTGTTAATAAAGGAAACTGTTAAAAGACTTTCCTGGTGTGGATTCCTCCTTCTTCTTTCCTTTATATGGGAGTGGTTCCTGGAAATTAAACTTGTGCCCAAGGGACAATCCAGGGGCCTTTTGGTATAGGGCCTGAAGAGGACTGTCAACCGGTACCAGTTAAACCAGAACAGGTCCAAATGCTCTCAAGAGCTAGCCCACTGCCTCTAGGGCTGAGGACTCTTGAGAGTAGTGATAAGGCAGGCTACTGGGATGAATTCAAGAAGCTCTGCAGAGTTCCTTGCAGGCCCTTCTCGCCAGCAATGATCTGCCTGCACTGCATAAACAAGCATAGAGACCCAGTGATGACTTCACTGTGTCTAAAATAAGGCAATCTTCAGCTTCAATACATGTTACATAAGGTCAGATTATTCCTGTAGGTCACATAATTATGAGCTAAGGGTCCTGAAGCATAGGAGTAAATTTGTAAGGGGGTCTAGCTTTAGTAATTTACATCAAGATGTGGACAGAATCCGTTTTTGTCTAGCAGATCTGGTAGACATTTAAGAACAAATGTACCCAATCTTGGTCTCAGTTCTGCATACTAATCCCATCGTCTCTTGTTGCTATGAGCTACTGCACTTTGCACAACACCCCCCCGTTCCTTGTTCTCCTTTGTAGATTATGCTTGCAGCTGATTTAATGTCCCATAGAGCGGTTTGGTGTCAGCATAACAAGATTAATGATGATGTTACAGGTGGAGGTACGAAAAGGAAGCATATTCCCTTGGGTGCCAAACATCTTGATTATAATTCTTACAACTGTCTCTAAAACATTTGTGATTAAAAAAATGAAATGAATTTTCCAGACCGTTCTGTAATTTATTTTATCGGTTTCCCCCATTCTAAAGTGCATTCACAATACTTCATCACTGACGAGCACAAAAGGAGATTTCATGCATTATAAGAAAGCTCGCCATGGGCAATTTTTCAAAACCATCATTCATGCAAAACCAGGCTGACCTTTGAGTTTAGCATCCTGATCAGGTAACATTTTCAAAGCTTAATTAAAATATTCTATTAAAAGACTGAGAGCAGGAAAAATATAGTACACAGCGCACCACAGGTTTTAAAAAGAACTTGAAGCAAATGTAAAAATCTCTTTATTTATCCCGTGTGTATATTCACTGAAAAAAAGTTAAAGTTAACCTTTCCCGAGAGAAAGGAGCCTGCCATTTACGACTGAGCTCAGCCAGAGAAGGAGACCATGCGCCATGCAGTTTGAATGGCCCAGAGTGGCTGCTATTAAGCTAAGCTGGACCTCAGAGATTGCAATATGTGGGCACAGTTTGAATGGCCCAGAGTGGCCACTAGAGGGTGCATTATTGTGGCATTCACCCCATCTTGCCAATGGCAGAGGGGCCAGCAGTTTTTCTGGAGAGGACCCCCAATAGTTGTATCTGTAATGGGAAGTCTTGCACCATTTACAAGTGTCTGCTATTCATTGGATATCGAAGTGCATGGGGGGGTTGAAAATCTTATTGAAGGTGAACCTATGCTTTAAAGTCGTTCTAAAGTCTAAGGGCTCTTTCACACAAGCGGAGCCCATTTTGACGGGCTCTGCTGCTCAGCGGGGATCCATCCGTTGATCCCCGCCGAGCCGGCGGATGACAGGACCGTCTCTGCACTCCGTGCAGAAACAGACTTGTCAGAGCTTTGCTCTCCTCTATGTGGGATCGGATGAACATGGACCGTATGCCAAACGGATGGAAAATTGTTTTTCCATCCCTCTGTATTTAGCGGATTGGAGTGAATTGGATGTCAGCGGACATGTCACCACTGACATCCGTCACTCCATAGAGGACAATGGAGCCTCCGTTCAGGTCCGCCAGGTGTGCTAATCACTCTCCACTCTATCCAAAATTTTTAAAAAATTGCTTTGCCTCTAGTTATACTTTAATGCATTCTCTACATTAAGGTAAAAATGTCCCCAGTAGCTATCCTACCCCCCTCCCAATCCCTAAACACTTACCCAACTCCTGTCACCACTCCAGCATTGCCCCGGCTGTAGCACCCCTCCCCTCGTTTCACAGGACACTGAGGCAGTAGGAGCCAAAGTCTCCTGCTGCCAACAGTCAAACAGAATGCTGTCTGTTAAACTCCAGTGAGGAGGGACAGGGTTGTGACTTACTGTCATTGTGTGTCTATGGACGCACACAGCCCATCTCGAGAACATGAACGCTCTGGTGCCTCCTTATACCCGACATGCTATCATAATACCCAAAGCAGGGAGAAGCTGACGGAGGCAGCGGGGGGCTGCCAAAAGAGAAGGTAAGGGCCATCTCTGTGTAATATCATTGCACAGAGCAGGAAAGTACATTTTTTTTTATTTTAAACAAAACAAAAATAGCATTTAGTATCACTTTAATGAATGTGGTGAAAATGTATAGCTTGTTCGATAAAAGCTTTTGACAAAAAGGCTGTTTGGTTTATTTGCAGACCTGCACTAGATTTTGCTTGCTCCAGTTTTAATAATCAACTTCATTATGACTCTTCTGCAATGAAAGTCCTGCCTGCTCACAACATTTTTTTTATGGTAAAGTTACGCTTTGACCCAACCATTGCAAAGAACCCTTTCACCCCCACCCCAATGCTTAGCTTAAAATGTAACCCTCTAAACCTGACCCTAAGGAGCTGCAAGTGTATCTCAGTTTACATTCTCAGCACAGCTTGGTGTGGGAATGAACAAACTCCTGTACACATGCATTGAAGTTACATCATTCTGACATGACCAATCAAGATGGCCAAAGATCCCAATCCTGGAAGAAGACCGGATGAAGCTGTTGATGCTAGTGAGGAAGCAAGGGAAGGTGAGTTTAGTTCCACTTCATTAAGTTTGTTGCCTACTTAACTCCTTGGAGCCAGTGCCTGCCAGCCCTTTAAGGATGCCAAGAGGGGAGGCGGGGCTCATGGTCATGTGACCGACTTGATTGGCTGTCACATGATCGGAAAGCTCCCGATTGCAGGAGCTTTCTGTTAGCAGCTGGTGACTGTGCTGGGAAGGCGCTCTCAGCCCAGCTCTACTTGCACTAATGCAGGCAAATATGCGTCCACTCGGCCCCAAGGCCCATCCGCCAAGAGGCCATATATATGCGTGCACTCGGCGCTAAGAAGTCAAAGTCAACTTAAAGCTGGCCATACTAATGCATACATTCATATGAACAGTCATATGAAAATACTTCAGTACATTCGATGACTTAACGTATGTCATTCAAATGTACCTCAAAAAAAGTTTTCATTCATTTGCAGACTGAATGGATTGGAATGAACATAAACCACATTCGCTGTTAGAAATTATTTTCCACTCTGCTCCTTAAAATGTTCTTTTCACTGTAGTTGAAAACGCATGCCGATTTGACCCCACTAAACGTTAGCAAATTAAAAGAATGTTCCTAAACCAAACATTTTTTAAAAATTTCTTCTAGTGAGATCAAGACGCCTAGTTATTGAAGAATGCATAGTTTGTTGCATGTGCCATACATAACAGTGCCATGCCATCCCAGATCAGATATAGTGCAGAAGCCAGATCTCGTATGACACATGCATCGTACCTGATCTGGCTTGGCTTGCTAATCTTTTCTATTCTATTCTAATATCTTAATAGGCTGTCCAGATCTCATTCAGCACATGTGCGAGATCAAGAAAAATGTCAGTGTGGGTCGGCAAAGAACAAGGAAGAAGATGCCAGCCAGTGATGCCGTCATTTTTTAAAATGGTGGCAAAAGATAGGAGGAGAGGGAAAATTGGTGCATTAGTGTGAGGGATACAGCAAAAGAGGGGGCAAGTTTTGACCTTTAAATATTTATCATATACTGTATGTATATTGAATACAACAATGGGAGTATTATCAGATAGGCTCCACGTCT
The DNA here is from genome assembly GCA_018402905.1 of Glandirana rugosa. Lineage (NCBI taxonomy): Eukaryota > Metazoa > Chordata > Amphibia > Anura > Ranidae > Glandirana > Glandirana rugosa. The sequence continues at coordinate 643,496 of BLSH010416462.1, read as the reverse complement.
AATCACTTTCCAAATCTTGCCGCCTCAACTTCTGCAAATCTCCAAAATACGCCACTTCCTAACCCATGACACCACAAAGCTCCTAGTTCACTCCCTGGTCATCTCTCGCCTCAACTACTGCAACTCCCTTCTCAGGGGATTACCTGTACAGGCTATCCCCCCTACAGTCCATCATGAATGCTGCTGCCAGACCCTTCCACCTTACCACCTGCTACCTCTCTCTGCCAATCAGTCCACTGGCTTCCGCTCACCCAACAAATGAAATTCAAAATACTAACAACAGCTTACAAAGCCATCCACAACTCTGCCCCCATCACTAACCTAGTCTCAAAATACCAGCCTGATCGTTCCCCTATTTTCTCCCAAGACCTCCTGCTCTCTAGTTCCCTTGTCACCTCCTCTCATGCTCACCTCCAGGACTTCTCTAGAACCTCTCCTATCCTATGGAACTCCCTACCCAATTGTATTCAACTGTCTCCTACTCCATTTGCTTTTAGATGATCCATGAAAAACCCCCCTCACCAGAAAAGCCTATTCTGCCCTCATGGAACAACTGTACTATTATTTTCTCCATCAGATCATCCTCCCCAGTTATTACCTTTTGTATCGCTTGACCCTCCTCCTAGATTGCAAGCTCTAACGAGCAGGACCCTCTGATTCCTTTAGTATCAAATTTTATTGTAACTGTAATGTTTGCCTTCACTTTGTAAAGTGCTGTGTAAACTGTTGCCGCTATATAAATCCTATATGCAGTCGACCCCCGCAAAGTTGCGGTTCAGAGTTTGTGGCCTCAGTCATTCACAGACTCTGAAGAAGAGGCACCACCTGAGGAGCTGTAAATCGTCTGCTTTGCTGTGCAGTCATTATTTTCATTACCTTCATCGCACTGCACAGCTAATTCATCATCATCTTCAATCAATATCATTCATTTTTGGCGAGTACCCGTACATTTTATTGTATTTTAATTAAATTAAATTATTACTGTATTTACCCTACTTATACCAAAGAAAATGACGCCGCATACCAAGGAAAACGCGCTTGCATGAATTACAGTACATATAGGGGTAACATCGGTATTTTACATTCTAGCACTGTCACTGGCTGAGACATAGCAGTACGGGTTTACCTTTACATTTTTCTTTTTTTTTAAGGGTGATGTATTAAGCTGAGTTTGAAATGAAATTAAAATGTTTTGGGTGCATATTTGCGGGCATATTTAGGGTTTAAACCAGCCTTTCTCAACCTTTTCAACACCGAGAACCCCTTGAAATAATTCTCCAGTCTCTGGGAAACCCTGCCAAGAATTAAAAATCTACAACTCAGGATACATTGTGATGGTCAATGGGAAGAATGCTCCTTACACGTGTGGTCAATGGGAAGAATTACCCCCTTACAGATAGCTAAAAATATCAATGATGTCATTGGGAATTTATCTGAGAGGTAGAAATTGCTCATTGCTCAAGGTACCCCTAGCAACCTCTGGAGGAACCCAAGGGTTCCACGGAACCCTGGTTGAGAAACCCTGATTTAAACTATAAAAATTGGCATTTATAGGAATTTTTTTGACCACATCCAAAAAAAGTAACCCCTGGGAATTTCGGGGGTCGACTAATAATAATAATAATCATAATAATGGGGAGGTGAGGATGGTCCGCTTTATTGTGAGTCCAAGGGACTGCATAATATTTCCAGGATAGCGTAGGCAGTCTAGGGATTTAACATTTTACCTAAAACTGTTCTGTGAAACAATATATTCTCCTTTTTTTTGTCTGAACTTCCCATCTAAAACAAAATGTCCTTTTGCCCTTTTATAATAAAGTGAAAACTGGAAAAGGGAAAGAAAGCAATTGTACAGTAATCGGTCAGAAGGCTTTTCCGCGTCAGGCTCTGATTTGGGAATGACGTCTGACCTAAAACTAAAAGACATGTGAAGTTCATAAATCTGCAGGTGTTCAAACAGGCGAACTGGCGGGGTCAGATAACAGATTTGCCCCAGTCTGACTTTACAAGGATTTAGTACAGTATAAACAAGACCGGCTAAGCTTTTTGTTCCCAGTGCTGAGAATACCCAGAAGCGGGAAGACTCATCTTTGATTTAACACCTTGTAAATTAGTTTAGCACCTTCTTAGCCATGGGGTATTAGTGCAGTACAGTACAAGCAGACAAATTAACGTCGCTCACTTCAGTTAATTTCTCGGACACAAGCTTCAGAGTGGAATTACATTGCCTTTTTTTTTCTTTCTTTCTTTGTTAAACAAAGACATGATTTGTTAAGGAGGAAAATGTTCATATATTGTACATACAATATATACTGTGCATAGGTATAAATGCATGCCTGACCATGTATATGCAAATATTTATTTCTTTATATTTATACTACACTTGATGACTATTAATTCTTGACAAAGGCATTGTGGAGGCAGAACTCTTTGATGTTGAACTGGTATTTTTTTCCCTTAAAGTGGCACTTCACTCTCTCAATCAACATTCACAATCAACATTGACTATATCTAATCCTTATGCCACTAGCATTAGAAAACAGATAGGAATGTATATCATATTTACTTGTTTTAACCTTTTTTTTTTCATTTCTTCAGTTACTCCATGGCAGTGCCGGTCCGTGCATTGTGGGAGCACGGGTGCCACCCCCCCAAATCGACCGCCACTCTCCCTATCCATTCTCCTGGCCCCTCTCAGGATGCCGGGTGCATGAATTCCTTTGGTGGGTGTTTATTGAAACACCTGATTAGAGCCAGAGGCTCTAATATTGTTCAAAATAGGGTGAACTCGGGGCACAGATCATTGCGCCTGGAGCCCACCCAGTTGTGTCTGATACCTGTCACCCAATTGACTGAAAGGACAGGCCGCCTATTGGACGCCTAGGGGGAGGGGAGGAAAGGCACAGCAGAAGTCGCCATGATCTCAGAAGGGAAGAGGACACAGGAGATGCTGCCAGATGCCCGCCGCAGCCTGATCCCCTGCCCGATGTGCCTGTCGATCCCCGCCGCTGTGTGCTCGCCAATCTCCGTTGCTGTGTGCCCACCGATTCCGACCGCTGTGTGCCCACCAATCCCCGTCGCTGTGTACCCCCCAATCCCCGCTGCTGTGTGCCCACCAATCCCTGCCCCTGTGCCCACTGATCCCCATCGCTGTGCACCCGTCAATCCCCGATGTGAACAATGATCCCCTCCGCCGATGGAGTAAGTGCCGGTGGACCCGCGCACAGCGGGGGTAGGTTTGAGGTGCCATGGGAGGGTGATTGTTTGCTGCCCCCCCAAACAAAAAACCCCCAGCCGCCACTGCTTCCTTGTTTCCATGCCTAGGCATATTATGTCATACATCCCAGGAGTCTTCAGGGGGGGAGAGAGGGTACTCAGCTCAGCCCATGCCTGAACTAAGGGCAGATGGATTTCATGAAGTAAATGCTACATGAATCATTTGATGAAAAACAAACAGACCAACAGATCTACATGGCGCACTCCAGATAAGGCTATGGCCTATAATAATAAAGGTTGTGACTGTGTCACAAAAATCCATGTAAGGATGACCATTACACTGTCCTTAGTGGCTGCCAGCTTGGGATGGAGCTAGATGAAACTCTGGAACATGAAAGACGACAAGAAGCGGCGCCATCTAAGTGTAGCATAAAACCATTAAATAGTAGGGATGTAAAAGTTACACTCACAGGAAAGGTGATTAAAGCCAGCGTGTGGTCAATAGGGATCATCCGCTCTGTCCTGGGGAAAGTGCTGGTGTGTCTGTAGCTGTAGAAGCTGCCTTGGGTCCGACCGCGCTGGTGGCTTCCAGCGTATCCAGAGGGCTTGCCGGTGCTTGGGGACACTCAGAAGCACAGTTGATGTCACTACCAGGTACAGGATCAGCGGGCGTAGCATGCATTTGGAGCATGCATGCTCCTTCCTCAGGCTCTGCTGACATGACACGAATCATTTGCCCTTACTCAAGATGGCCACTGCCAAAAATGCCAGGGGGTGTTTTTCAAAATGATTTCTCAGCAAAATAAAGCATGGAGATATGAATAGATGGAAGAGTTTGCTTTGAATATTAAAAATGAATTATATAGCATTTTTGGTTTGTGGTGCTCAGGTGCCCTGCTGTTCCATTTTAACTCCCTCAACAAGAAAAGGTAGGTATCCACTTCAGCTCCAGAATGTTTTCCGCCCTTCATGACCAGGCCATTTTTTGCTATTTAGCACTGCGCTACTTTAAATGTTAATTGCCCGGTCATGCAAAACTGTACCCAAACAAAATTCAAATAATTTTTTTTTCACACAAATAGTTTTCTTTTGGTGGTATTTGATCACCACTGTTTTTTTATTTTTTGGCAAATAAATAAAAAAACTGAAAATAAAAAAATAATAATCTTTTTTACTCTGCTATAAAACAAATCCAATAAAAAAATAAAAATCTAATTTCTTCATAAAGTTTGGCCAAAATGTATTCTGCTGCATGTCAAAAATCACAATTAGTGGATATGGATTGGTTTACATGAAATTTATAGCCTCTACAAACTATGGGATATATATTGGAACATTTGTTTTTATACTGCTAATGGCGGTGATCAGTGACTTATAATGGGACTGCAATAGGGCAATAGCTCAGTGCTAATACTATACACTATCACTGTACTAATGACACAGGCTGGGAAGGGGTTAACATCTAGGGAAGTCAATGGGTTACATGTGTGCTTAACTATGTTTAGTGTGAGTACTGTGTGCTGTTAAAAAAACGGCCCATCACTGCTGTCAGTATACAGCCCTGCGCGGGTTCCGTCCATAATTCTTTGGCCAGGACCCACAGATCAGCTTGCACTCTAGCGTATGACTGCACAATTGGGGCGGCGGGTATGTGCATGCACCCCCTACTCAGAAATAATAGAGCATGCAGGTATAGGTGACCCAGCGCAGTGGGGCCACTCTGCTACAGTAAATTAGTGGTAGGCGGTCCTTAAGTGTGGATTCTGCTACACGCTGTGCATACATACTAAGTAGGGATAAAAATGGGTCTAAACCCTTGTCCGGCCAAACCCAAAAGAAAGCTGTCATTGCTGGCCTAATCAGCTGCGGCTGGGACATTCCCTACCCTGCAGCTGTATGTACACAAAGGGGTTGAGATTAGAGTTGAGCGAACACCTGGAAGTTTGGGTTCTGCTGGTCCGTCCGAACTTCGGGACAAAGTCCGGGTCCGGGTCCGGACGGAACCCGAACGATCGCACGGACAACGAACCCCATTGAAATCAATGGGGACCCGAACTTTTAGGCACAAAAATGGCTGTAGGAAAGTCCTGGAAAGCCCCAGAGGGCTGCAAAAGGAAGTAAAATGGGGGTAAGGGTAGGGCAAGTGCCCTACAAAAAAATGGGGACAGGGAAATAACTGTAAATATTTTTAAAAAAATAAAAACATAAAAAAAGCAAAAATGGAGGTGAATGTGGATCATCTTCAAACTGTGTCTGAAAAGTATTAATTAACGGTAGAAGCCATATAACTGTTCTAAAATCATCTTCAAACTAGGGCAAGTGCCCTACAAATAAATGGGGATAGGGAAAATAAATTAAAATCAAGCCTGAAAGGATGTCGGTAAAAACACGGATTTTCAAGCCCAGGGGTAACTAAAGTTACCCCAAGCAACAGGCACGCTAGC
>BLSH010416462.1:606932-624528 GCA_018402905.1 Glandirana rugosa | reverse complement strand
GGCTCTTCTGCGACCCAACTGGTCACCTCACACTGGAACACTTAACATCGTAGGTGCAGGTGAGCCTGGACATGCACCTGGTATCCCGCTCTCTCAGGCTGGATGTCCCGAGTGGCTGTGGATACCTGGAGCAACACGGTGGACTGACCTGGGAGGCAGCACCTCTCCCCTGTGTCCAGTCTCTTCTCTTGCCTCGTGGTGTCTTTAGTTCCTCTTCTCCCAGAGCATGCTGGCCTTTGTAGTTCCTGCCCCCATACTCCTGTACTTGCTCTTCTAAATGGCTCTCCTCCTCCTGCCAAAAGAGACATGAAGGAGGGAGCAGAGCGGGCGACTCTGTGTGAGTCAGTGAGGAGGGATGAGGAGAAGGGGACCAGGGACAGTGGGAGCTGAGCTGATATATGGGTGGTTGAAGGTGATCATAGGAGATTTAAAGGGAAAGGTACCATAAAATCCTGAGTGTTTATCCATTGAAAGTAGAAAGCACTGGAGTACCTTGGTTGTTCATCCATTGGAAGTGGAGATCACTGGAGTATCTTGGAGACCCAGTAAGCATTGTATACAAAGGCCTTTGTGAGCCTTTCATGAGGTGAGAGTTCCGTGAGCACGGAGGTTTGCACAGAGGTGGAAGAGCACCATATTTCATCATATAAGAGACCACTTGAATGTCACCTGACTAGAAAAAGGGAGTTGATACACATCATGTTTGGAATTGGGACTGTATTCAACCATTATATAATTTTATTTATTCACCAGTAGCAGTGGCACTTATTATTATTTCTATTATCATATTATTATGTGCATAATTGGTTGATTTCACTATTGGTTATTTATGTATTCACAGTTTTAGCATTTAATCTGTTTATGTGAGGTTGTGCAAACCCATATCTACTTCATTATTGACACACACACCTACACAGGTTGAACTGGATGGACTAGCGTCTTTAATCAACCTTACCTACTATCTATAAAAAAAGAAGAGAGATTTTATACATCATTTTGCAATATACAGGACATGGTTGTTACTTGTAATTGGTTGGCATGCTGTTATCAAATTCATATTTGTGCCTTTATTACAAACCCTTTGAAAAAATGCTTGTAATGCGTAATTCTGACCTTTTACCCTCACTAAATAGTAACCATTAAAGTGTATATAAACTTTGATTCAAAATGTATGTTACAGCACATCTATATCCATATAGATTGCACATTATTTTCCAATTCAGTGCTAGTTTCCTATAAATCTTTCCTGAAAATGTTGCTAGTTACTTGAATGGGTCTTGCAGCAGGGTGACAATGCTAAGTCATTGCCTTGCAATGCAGCAGTGTCATTGTCACCCTGCCCTGTGTACTCTAATAGTGGGAGTGCATAGGATATTCACGCAATATAATAAAAATATCTGTGTTTACGTATGGCACCAATACTATGGAGGAACTCCCTCAAGGCTCAGTTGTATCTAGAACATAAACCCAATGTCCATTCAAGTTCCACTAGGCCTTGCTGCCCTCCCCTGACCGGGAAATCCATAGGCATTACATGTGAGAGAGCAAACAAACAAAAGAGGGCGCACCAGCCTTGTGTATTAACCAAGACACATTTTATTTTCAAAGATAAAAATAAGTAATGTACTTACAAACGGTAGAGAACAACATGCTTGCCACAAATCCCCAAAAGAACAGCCCTAACTGATATGCACGACTCCAGATGGACTAATGGACTAGGAAGATGTCACACAGTTCTACTACAGATGCTGATGTGTTTTGAGGGTGCCCCCTCTTTATCAATGCAACAAAAAAAACACAGAGACTATTATGCAATTATGAAAAATAATGTTTACAAATAAATCTATGGTGTTTCAAAAATGTAGACGTCGATCATTCAATTCCTTAATTATTTAGCCAAAAATGTTATTGTAGTGCTACCCCCAGAGGAGCAGCTTAAGTATAATTGGTTCCGCACTCTGCCTCTCAACCCCAAAAAACAGTTTCCGCCCCTCTGGTACACCTGGCAATGGTGTAAGGGTGAGGACCATGGAAAACACACACAGAATTGTCTTTACTGTAAGGTTTCTGGGACAAAATGTGACAGACAATAGCAGTATACTTTTCAACATGAATTAACTGAAAAGCAATATCTGAGGTAAAGAGCAGTGTAACTTAATATATTATATTATGCTGTTTTCAGGGAATTCCACAATTGAGAATAACCCCAAGAGCAGAGGCAATACTTTAATAACAATAAATCACAATATGGCAACTTATACAGGATTGGTTACCTCTACTTTTCTTGGCTCTATGAGTCCAGGCAGGAGGAGAGCAGAGGAATGACCTTCTCTTATGTCAGACCTCTCTCTTCTGTCCCTTGACACCACAGGCCCCAGTACAAACACTGTATCTAAGTCAACATTCAGTGGCTTAACTCTCAAGGTAAACTATCCCGCACACCCACTACATATACAGAGCCCTGGACATGTGTGTGCATGCCCTTATGGCACCAGTAAATTCAGTACCTTGGAAGAAGGATGAGGCCTTGAATCTTTGGCTAGCCACTTTAGTTGGTGCACTTAGAACTCCTGGTTGGCAAAGTGTATTTGTGGTATGCTAACAGTATCCAGATAGCAAGGCGGACACTGTAACTGATTAACAGGACTTCAATGAGACCCAGGTTCTGGTAAGTGTGGGCAAAGTGAAGTAACTCGGTCTATGTGCAGTGTCCTTGTTTCCTGCAAATAGGCAAGTGCCCTCTCACTAAATCCTGCGATCAAGGCCCAACGAACATCCTGGAACAGGCAGGCTCTTCTGCGACCCAACTGGTCACCTCACACTGGAACACTTAACATCGTAGGTGCAGGTGCGCCTGGACGTGCACCTGGTATCCCGCTCTCTCAGGCTGGATGTCCCGACTGGCTGTGGATACCTGGAGCAACACGGTGGACTGACCTGGGAGGCAGCACCTCTCCCCTGTGTCCAGTCTCTTCTCTTGCCTCATGGTGTCTTTAGTTCCTCTTCTCCCAGAGCATGCTGGCCTTTGTAGTTCCTGCCCCCATACTCCTGTACTTGCTCTTCTAAATGGCTCTCCTCCTCCTGCCAAAAGAGACATGAAGGAGGGAGCAGAGCGGGCGAATCTGTGTGAGTCAGTGAGGAGGAAAAAAAAGGAGAGGGGGAATCCCCCTCAGGGCTGAAAGGCGCCGTGGAGAGCCTGTGTATTCACGGCGGCCAGCTTGGCAAGGCACAGGAGAAACCAAGGGCACCCACTACATTATGTTAGATGATTACTGTCTAATGGCAGTGATCACCAGCTTGGAATCATCCTGAATTCAGCCCCACTGAAAGAGAGTTCATTCAATTCATTCCAAATCAGGTCTGCAGCATAAAGAAAGCCAACCGCAATTCAGAAAGAAAGTATTTTATTTCTTCACACTGGAAGTTACTCTATGTTCAAGTCTTTTTATTCATAGGTGCCTAATTAATCTCACATAACACATCCAAGAATTTCAATCACACATTTTCTTCAACTAAAATATTTAACAGTGTTCATATATATATATATACACATTAAGCAGGAAGATAAAAATACAGTTTGGTTTCTGTTTATACAATGTTAGGAATTTCAAGATGACAAGAAGTTACATTTTATTTGACATATCTTTGTATATTAAAGGGTACATCTTCCCAAAATGGAATGCTCAATTTTGAATTGTTTTAATTCATCACCCCCAGTATGCCAGAAAATGGAAAGATGATTAGAGGACCCCTCCCCTCCCCTAGATATCCTCTCTGCTGCAGAACCCATTGAACATGACTTGCTACATCGATAGTATAGCGTATAGCAGGGTCAGGTGAGTACCAGTGCTTTACTAAGTCTAACAGCATTTTTAATAATGCAGCAGTTGGATTTAGACACCCATGTAAAATCTGTGTAGGTGTGTGTGGAAACTGAGATGCAGATTTCCTAGTTGCTGGAACCCTGGGAGATATGAGAAACCAAAAACTTATTTAACCCACCAAAATCCAACAAGACTTTGAAAACTAGTTTTGTGAGGGCAAACACTTTGATATGTTGTAAAAGGAATATCAGTGATGAAAGGCTTGACATTTACTCCTTTGCATTTTGCCAATTAAAGCCTTACAATATGTTTTGAGGGACCTGAAACTGTAAGAGCAATAGAAGTGATTAGTGTCTTGCCTACCCCTAGCATAGGTGGTCAGGCACTATAGCTGGCTCTGTGTTCTTCACCTATAGCAGACCCCTTTCCCATAAGGCAAGCAGATCTACTGGTATTCGGTTGCCCCAAGGTCTTATGCATGATGCTATAGTGACTGGCCACCACCCTCGTACAGTTGTGAGCTAAGCACAGCAAGCAGTTACTTGCAGTTGGCAGACAGGAAAGGGGGCCTAAACGTTGTCTGGGTTTAGGGGAGGCAACATTCAGAGTAGTGAGGGTCAAATTTGTGGTCAAAAGATAGGCAGAGTTCAGAGGGTAGTCCAAAGACCAATCCAAGGTTGATAGCAAGGAAATCCAAACTAGCTGGCAGGACAAGGATCGGGCAAAGGTAAACGTCAAGGCATGGAAACAAGGCAGATAAACAGGGAGTTTAAAATATGTGTTACACTATCACAAACATAACACTAAGGGCTTGGCAGGCTTGAAACAGGTTGGACTCCACTTAGAGGCAGTGTCTACATCAATCTTCCTATAGATAGACAGCCAAACAGGGAGAAATTAGTTCAGTCAAAATCGGGATGCTGGAATAAGAGTAGCAGCTGCCATGGAACAGGAGCGTTACAAGCTCCTGACAATTAGTAACTGAGTGGTAATCATTGTTTTGGGTGGGGAACTTGCACCAATTTCAACTCATTACATTCTATGTTTGTCCAGATGCTCAATGGCCAGACACAAAGTAGTAAAAAAACATGAAATGTACAGTAGTCTGTTCCAGCAGGTGACATTGAAATGCTGATCACCAGCTTATAATGAATAGTGACACCATGCAGTTAATTGAAGAGTTTTATCATAAATTGGTAAGAGGACCAAGCTACCCCTTTGCCAAATCAATTTAGGGTAGGACAACAGTTACTTGACTTTTAACTAGACTATAATAATATTTAACTTAAATCTAGACTGCAATTAATTTAATAGGCCAACAGATCCTAATTCTGATGTTTTTTGTTTCTCCAGAGTGGAAACATTTCTCAGGGATTTTTACTTTCAACTGGTTAGACTGACACTTCCGTTCTTGAGGAATAATGTGAAATGTACTTTAAAATGGACAGAAAAGTGTGAAATTCTTAGAATGCACGTTTGATAAAATTAACATCACTAGTAATTTAATCAATAGTTGAAGCACCTCAATACATTACAGAAAACCTTTGAAGTGAGAGTGTCAGCAAAATTTTAATTGTTACTCTTGATCAATATGCTTAAAAAGAATATGTACTATATGAACTCTCTTAATCATCAAACATTACTGTCCTTCCTGCCTACTTGTCTATGACTACAAAGCATAACCCTGCATTTGTCTTGTTTGTACTAGACTTGATCCTGATATTCAGATTATGTTAGATTCAGACTAAATTTCATCAATTTGTTTGTCCCAAACCAAATCTCATTTTAAGGTTTATTTTTGTCAGTTTGGATTCCCAAATGGCCTCTGGGAGAAAAGGACCATTGGCTGCTCCAAAGGCTGTTTCTGCCTTTTACCTGCTTCTACTGTTCCCTGAGCACCATTAGTTTTGCTGCCTGTGCCACCAGGTTCCCTCATGGCATCTTTGGTGGATTTTTTAAACAGAAGAGGCTCGAGCTGCTATTTTGGTTTTGGTCCTATAATCTCATCAAGGAAAGCTGCCAAGAGCTTACCAAATCATTCTGTACAATTTACACCTCTGTAATGCATACTTTTTTGGAGCTTGGTTTGGATTCTCATTGACTTGGTTAAGACTTCTAGTTCAAAAATTCTAACTTTAGAAGGTTCACGATTTTTTCAAAACATTCAGCTGAACCAAAACTGATCACATTTTTGCTTGCTCAGACTATGATTTATTTTCATCAACGGCATACGCAGGGCATATCAATAAAGATCAAGACATTGACAACTTAATACAATTTTGATTCCATTTATATACCTATTTTGACCTAACACAGTTCTTTAAAATGACCTATTTGGCTTAAGATTTGATTATCACATCTTTAACAATAGAAATTGCAAGCTTTACATGTTTCTAGGTCAAAAGGATTTAAGCCATTGGGTCAAGACCTCCTGTTAGTTTTGCATGTCTTACAGTAAGATCATAAGAACAAGGAACTAACCACACATTTATTTCCCTGAAAATTTGGTTAAAATTGTAAGACTGGTCAAAAGTCACTATTTTGGCAAAATGCATGTGATGGTGGAATTCACGTTTTTTTGGTGTTTTTAAAAGGTACAATGGGCTTTAAACAGCTCCAGTTGGTTGCAGAAGCCTATTTCAACTATCCTGAACCCGTTCTTGTGCCAAAATCTCCCCTTGGCCTTATTATTTTCGTTTTTCTTTTCAAAGAAAGGTAAAAAAGGCAAAAAGTAATAATAGTACACAATTTAACCGGTTCCCGACCGGCTTGCGTACATTTACAGCTGCAATGTGGCAGCATATCGCAAATCACCGTTTCGGGATCAGTAGATCACTGACATGCCCACGGACAGAGTGGGGAACCGCCATGTTTACATCAGCGGTTCTCCGTTCTTCCTCTCTTACAGGTGATCACTGGTGGACATCGAGTCCGCCCGACCTGCGGCCACATTGAGGGAGCTCAGGCAGGCACGAGAGTGCGCCGGCAGCGGCACGCACTCGCCCCCTAGCCACGCGCGGCCCTGCCGGCGCACTCTCGTGCCCGCCGTGAGCTCCCTCAGCTGATGTAAACACAGTGGTTCCCCACTCTGTCAGTGGGCATGTCAGTGATCTACTGATCCCTGTAATTGGGATCAGTTAGATCTCTTATGCCCCGCCAGCCCAGCCCCCCCCAGTTAGAACACGCCTAGGAAACACAGTTAACCCCTAGATTGCCCCCTGCAGGTTAACCCCTTCCCTGCCAGTGACATTTATACAGTAATCAGTGTTTTTTTTTTTTTTTAGATCTGATCGCTGTATAAAAGTCAATGGTCCCCTAAAAAGTGTCAAAAATGTCTGATCTGTCTGCTGCAATATCGCAGGCCGGATAAAAATCGCAGATTGCCGCCATTACTAGTAAGAAAAAAAATAGGAAAAACGCCACACATTAATTCTCATAGTTTGTAAACGCGACAACTTTTGAGCAAACCAATCAATAAACGCAGATTGCGATTTTTATTTTACCACCAATATGTAGAAAAATATATATCAGCCAAAACTGATGAATAAATTTGTTTTTTTATATATATATTTTTTTTGGATATGTATTATAGCAAAAAGTAAAAAATATTGTTTTTTTTTCAAAATTGTTGCTATTTTTTTATATAGCGCAAAATATAAGAGGTGATCAAATACCACCAAAAGAAAGCTCTATTTGTGGGGAAAAAAAAGAACATCAATTTCGTTTGGGTACAGCGTCGCACAGCTGCACAATTGTCAATTAAAATGACACAGTGCCGAATCGCAAAAAGTGCTCTGGTCATTAAGGGGGAAATTCTTCCGGGGCTGAAGTGGTTAACTAAATTGGCCTAAATACTAAAAAAAAAAAAAAAAGCTACATTAAAATATTGTTTTGTTCAAAGCAAAGTTCGTCTGTGAAGCTCTGTCAACTAAATTGAGTGTTTTCACTTTTGGAACCAAAATCAATTTCCAATTTCACTGCAATCACTGGTTTCAATTTACAATTATTAAAAAAACAAAAAACTATTTTTAATGTGTTTCTAAATCTTTTATAAGAGTCCATTTTTTTTGTTAATACAATACATCTGTAATTAGGAGTAATCCATGAAAGTTGGCTTATGTATGGTCCTTGAGTACAGAACATGAAAACCTTTGTTCTGGGTCTTCCATGTTGGAAAAAAAAAACTTTATTGAAAGTAAAACAGCTTTACAGCATTTCGATTGACCAGCAAATGAAGATGTCAAATGGCACACAAATAACCTTCTTTGAAGGAGAATACTGTTCCCACACACTTTCACTGAAGAGCTTTAATTAAGGGGAGGAAATGCAAGTCATTAAAGACTTTTCAGGAGTGCGGGGTAGAGATGAAAAGGAATACACTTGTACAGGATTTGCAGGTGGACGTTTCCTCCCAAAGCCTAAATACAAGCTGTATTGCCTTTCCCCCCTCGCTCTTCCTTTCCAAATCTACTGAGTGTTCTCAGAAATAGCTCATAATTCCAAGTTTACAATTATCTTTAGTACTTTCGCCATCTGTTTCATCAAAGCAGTCTGAAACACTGATCATAGAGATGGTTATTTATGGTTCTGCAGTGCAAATAGCTTTTCTGAACTTTAGTAGAAATCATCTAATGTGATTTGTTTACAGATTTTCCAAGATTTTATGTTGAGGATTTTCAAACTATTTCATGGCTCCATGAGAGCTTGATTCGCTGCCTAGTGCTGCATTAAAAGAGGATTCCTAAAGTGCATAAACTCCGGTCTGATGTGTCTACAGCCCAAACCAAATATCAATCTTGAAAGGTGCCAGTAGTGCACCAATGAAGGGGGAGAGTGGGAGTGGTCTGCCATGGTGCATTGCCTATAGGGAAGGACAATGCAGCTGGCACGCAGGAAGTTCTGGGTGAATTGATTTCTGGTGCCTGGATTGTTCTGGTGCTGACATAATTTGGCAGAGCCCGTGGCAAGTAAGCAACAAGGGGTCCTCTCTATGAAAGTAAGCCAATGATCTACTAAGTTGAGCTCCTACTGATGACCAAAGTAAATGGAGGCACTTTACCACTGACCTATAATGTAAGGCACTTCACTAACCAACAATGTAATGGTCACAGCCCTGACCACCAATGCACCAATATAAGGCTGCATTAGTTTGACCACCAATGTAAAGAGGCATTTCTGGCTTACACCACTAACATCAGGAGAAACTTCTCCAGGTTTCCTAAAGTGCATAAACTCTGGTCTGATGTGTCTACAGCCCAAACAAAATATTGATCTTGAAAAGTGGCAGTAGTGCACCAAGGAAGGGGGAGGGAAAAGCGGGAGCGGTCTGCCAATGTGCATTGTCTATAGGGAAGGACAATACAGCTGGCAGGCAGGAAGTTTTGGGTGGATTGATTTCTTGGCCAAAGGTGCCTGGACTGTTCTGGTGCTGTCATAATTTGGCAGAGCTGGTGGCAAATAAGCAGCAAGTGGTCTTCGCTATGAAAGTAAGCCAATGCTATATTAATTTGAGCTCCTACTGATGACCAAAGTAAACTGAGGCACTTTACCACTGACCACTAATGTAAGGCACTTCACTAACCGATAATGTAAGGGTCACATCCCTGACCACAAATCCACCAATATAAAGTGGCACTAGGTTGACCACCAATGTAAAGGGGCATTTCTGGCTTACCACTAATGTCAGGAGAAACCTCTCCACTGAGCAGTAATGAAGGCACTTCACAACTGATCACCAATCTAAGGGGGTACTTCACTAAGCCACCAATGTAATGGAGCACTACCCTGACCACCAATGTAGAGGGACACTACACTGACCACCAAAGTGAGGGGGGGCATTATATTGACACCCAATACAAGGGGACATTTCTCCTATGTCACAGATGTAAGGGGGCACATTTCCACTGACCACAAATCTAAGAGAGCACTACACTGATCACTCATTTCTAATGCATACTCAAACTGCTAAACTCTGTTTGCTATGCACTAGGTTGCATACTGTACTTCTAGAGATGGACCGAACACCTCTGTTCAGTTTGCAGCAGAACTCCCGTACTGGGAAAGAGTTCTTCCTTGAACCGCAAACTCCATTGAAGTCTATAGGAGCTGAACATGAGAAATCACAAGTGCCCATTTTGAAGGCTTATATGCAAGTTATTGGCCATAAAAGGGGTATGGGGGTCTGGGTACTGCCCTGGGGGACATGTATTAATGCAATTAAAAAAAAACAATTGTTTTTAAAGGAGCAGTGATTTTAACAATGCTTAAAAAGTAAAAATTCCTTTAATATAGTGACTGAGGGGGTCCCCTTAGTCTGCCTGTAAAGTGGCACATCTGTACCATGTATAGAACTTGCTGCAGCAAAAATGATATTTCTAAAGAAATAAAAACGAGTCAAATCACATTTAAATTGACTTGTGGTTACAATTGTTGGCACCCAGCTATTTAAAAAGAATTAAGAAAAAATGGCTCAGGGTCCCTCCCAAAATCCATACCTGGCCCTTATCCAAGCACGCAGCCTGACGGGTCAGAAAAGGGGGGGCGAGTGAGTGACCCCCTTGAACCATACCAGGCCACATGCCCTCAACATGATGGGCCCTGACCCTCACCCCACAGCACCTTGACGCCATGTTGATGGAGACAAGTGTATTTTCCCCACAACCCTAGACTGTTTTTGTGGGGGTCTGCAGGCGGGGTGCTTTTCAGAATCTGGAAGCCCCTTTAAAAAGGGGGCCCCCAGATCCTGCCCTTCCATGTGAATGAGTTTGGCCTTCTCATTCACCAAAAAAGTGTCAAAAACTAATAAAAACACAGAGATGGTTTTTGACAATTCCTTTATTAAAAATAAAAAATCAGTGTCCCTCAAAGTAAATCCATCATCAATCACAACACCCACCGAACGCGTAAAAGAGAAAAAAAAACACTCTGCATTCATTGACAGCTGACCGCTGAATGCCTCCACCGACCCAGCATGCATTGGTCCATGACGTCACAAGGAGGCGTGGCGCCACCAGGTGATGTTGCCAGGTGGCCTTGCCCTTACCTATACAAGAACTGTCAAACGGCACAGGAGGTATTCGGTGGTCAACCGTCAATGAGTGCAAAGCGTTTTCTTTTTCAGGTGTGGCAGTGCAGCGAGCGACGTGATTGGCGATGGATTTACATCAGGGGACATTGTGTTTTTTTTTTTTTAAATAAAGGAATTGTCAAATACTCTCTCTGTGTTTTTATTACTTTTTGGCACTTTTTTGGTGAATGGGTAGGGGTACTATGTATGTACCCTATACACATTCATATGGAAGGGGTGGGGGGGGCGGGATCTGGGAGGCTTGTTAAAGGGGGGCTTCCAGGTTCCGATAAGTCATCGCCCGCAGGCCACCACAACCATAGCCCAGGGTTGTGGAGAAAAGACCCTTGTTATTTTGTTACCGACAATTTTTTTTTTTTTATTCAGCTGTCATTGGTGAAGCCCAAAGCTTTGCCCAATTAGGGCGCAGAATGCACTGTGCAGCGTGCAGTGCACTGCAGGGCATTCGTTGGGTCCAAAACTTGCTAAAAGTCCTGCAAATTCAGATGTTCCCTGAAAGGGGGGAAACAGCTAATGTTCAGCCCAAACACATGCTCAGGCTGAACCGTTTGCACAGCCTTACATACTACTAACCACTGCACTTTGGATACTATGCTGTATGCTGGCCATTTCATTCTGTGCACAGTGCTTTCATTGCATACTCTTGACTACTGCACTCTTTGGACTGTGCTGTACATTACATATCTCTTACCAGTGTACTATATACGCTGAACTGTGCCTTACATACCACTAACCACTGCACTATGTTTTTACCTTATATATTCCTAACCACTTCACTATCTGTGTTTTGTTTCTGCCACTATCATTGTTTGCTATTACTGAAATTATTTTGCCATATAGATGGGGAACGTAAAAAAATATTTGTTCCAGGTGTTTAACATCACTTCAGGGAGCACATTCTGCGTATGCTTCAGTTTTTCATCTAGGCATTGCTGTAGGGCACCAGCCACCCATCTCATTTCCTTTTTCTCAGTAATCTGAGCATATATACTTGCTTGCTTATATTGCAGCAGATATTGAATCTAGTCTACAGTATATTGAAATATCAGGGGATTTTTTTTATCACCACACTCCCTACTTATACTAACAATAGCTCAGTGGGACATTTTAGGTGTTGCATAATTGCTTTTAAAATAAATGTCATTATTTATTCACAATGCTTATTAAAAATGTTCCTTAGGGTTCAATAGTTGGCCCACCCTTTGCAGCTGTAACAGCTTCAACTCTTCTGGGAAGGCTGTCCACAAGGTTTAGGAGTGTCTATGGGAATATTTTACCATTCTTCCAGAAGAACTTTTGTGAGGTCAGGCATTGATGTTGGATGAGAAGGCCTGGCTCGCAGTCTCCACTCAAATTCATCCCAAAGGTGTTCTATCAGGTTGAGGTCAGGACAGTCAAGTTCCTCCACCCCAAACTCACTCATCCATGTCTTTATGGATCTTGCTTTGTTCTCTGGTGTGCAGTTATTTTGGAACAGGAAGCCAACCTTAAACTGTTCCCACAAAGTTGGGGGCATGAAATTGTCCAAAATATCTTAGTATGCTGACACCTTAAGAGTTCCCTTCACTAGAACACATTTGGTATGAATTAGAGCAGAGGCTGTGAGCCAGGCCTTCTACTCCACATCAATGGCACATTTGTGAGGTCAGGCACTGATGTGTATGAGAAATTCTGGCTCGCAGTCTCCACAGCAAGGTCCATAAAGACATGGATGTGAATTGGGGTGAAGAAACTTGATTGGCCTGTACAGGGTCCTGACCTCAACCCAATAGAACACCCTTGGTGATGAATTAGAGCGGAGACTGTGAGCCAGGCCTTCTCATCCAACATCAGTGCCTGGCCTCACAAATGTGCTTCTAGAAGAATAGTCAAACATTCCCATAGACCTTGGCACCCTAGATGTTTTGGAACTACATTTCCCATGATGCTGAACTACACTGCAGAATGCATGACATCATGGGAAAAGTAGTTCCAAAACATCTGGGGTGCCAAGGTTCACCATCACTGCCATAGACACACTCCTAAACCTTGTGGACAGCCTTCCCAGAAGAGTTGAAGCTGTTATAGCTGGAAAGTTTGGGGCAACTCAATATTGAACCCTACAGACTAAGACTGGGATGCCATTAAAGTTCATGTGTGTGAAAGGCAGGTGTCCCAATACTTTTTGTATTATAGTGTAGTTAATGCACTACTTTGGTCTGACTTTCATGCAACTTGAGGGCTATAGACATCAATGCAAACCCTCAAAAGTTGCATGAAAGTCATACCTGAATGTTATACAATGCAACAGTTCCATTATCACTGGTGAAAGCCAAAGTCGTATTTAAGCTGCACCCATCCAAAGTTGCATCAAAGTTGCACCAAAGTTGCACTCCAAAGTCGGGGCAACTTTGGAGTTGTTCAAGTGTGAATGGAAATTAAGGCTGCTGATGCATCAAACTGTGAGATAAGCTACACAGGACCGGTTTCAAAGTAGGAAAGCTACCCACCTCAAATGTGAAGAATTTACTAGAGTCTGATCCCAGCAGATTACAGATAACTCATATGAGAGTAGGTTTTCTAACTTGAAACTAAACTCCAGCCAAAACATTCCTTTTTAGTTTTGGATAACGTTGTTAGAATGGTCATAATAAGGTCATTAAAAATATGTGGCCATCATTTTATAATATATTCAGCTACTTTAATTGTTTTAATTCAAAAAATGACTATCACTTAACTACTTCCCGACTGCGTACTGTATATGTACGGTGGCTCTATTCCGTGAATTGCCGTATATAAGCGGCGATCCGCACATGCTCAGTTAGCGGGCGGGAGCGCGGCACCACTGGCGCACTCTCGTGCCCGCCGCATTCTGGGGGAGTGCGGCCGGGGCTCGGGCAGACCCGATGTCCGCCGGCGAGCCGTGATGACCTGCCAGAGGGAAAGAACGGGGAACCGCTGATGTAAACATGGCGGTTCCCAGCTCTGTCAGGCGGCATGTAAGAGATCTACTGTTCCCTGTACTCAGGATCAGTTAGATCTCTGATGTCCCTGCCAGCCCAGCCCCCTCACAGTTAGAACACGCCTAGGGAACACAGTTAACCCCTTCCCTGCCCCTTACAGGTGAACCCCTTCACTGCCAATGACATTTACACAATAATCGGTGGATATTTACATTTCTGATCTCTGTATAAATGTCATTGGTCCCAAAAAAGTGTCAAAAATGTCCGACATGTCCGCCCCAATATCACAGTCCTGATAAAAATCGTAGATCGCCGCCATAACCAGTAAAAAAAAAAAAATTTAAAAACGCCAGAAATGAATTCTCATGGTTTGTAAATGCGGAAACTTTTGCGCAAACCAATCAATAAATGCTAATTGTGATTTTTTTTACCAAACATATGAGGAACAATATAAATCGGCCAAAACCGATGAATACATTTGTTTTTTTATATTTTTTTTTTTGGATTTTAGCAAAAAGTAAGAAATATTGTTTTTTTCTTACAGAATTGTCGCTTTTCTTTTGTTTATAGCGGTGATCAGAAATGACACAGAGGGGATCCAATGCCACCAAAAGAAAGCTCTATTAGTGGGAAAAAAAGGATGCAAATTTTGTTTGGGTACAACGTCGCACGACCGCGCAATTGTCAGTTAAAGTGACGCAGTCCCGAATCGCAAAAAGTGCTCTGGTCCTACAGTGGGAAATCCTTCCGGGGGTGAAGGGGTTAAACTGGCTGAAAATCTTTAAAGTACGTAATACGCGCTATCGCTCCTTTAAGAACCACCTATCATTCCGTGGCACAATAATGGGATTAGAGTAACAGTATAATTATTACCAGATAAAACATCTTCCTATTAGTCATTTTCCATTATTATTATTACAGTCTGTTAAATTGTCAGCATATGTTAAAGGGAAATCAAATTGTTTTTCAAGGTAATGTCAAAGGAATGATTCAAACGATAAAATGAAAATTCTATTCTGCTGTATTGAATTTATTAATCTCTTTCTAATTTAACGTATATGTTTCCTGCGCTTATCACAGGGAACGAGGAATAGGTTTCAATGTACTTTAAAGTAGCTATAATTGAATTACTTTAAACAAGGTTTTTATTTATTTTATTCTTTTTTTTTTTTGGCTTATAGGAAAGTGATACAACGCAGCCTGCATTTCAGGAAATGATTCTGCTGGGAATTATTTCTTCCAGCGAACAATGCGGCAAGAATATGTCATGAATTCCATGATTTCTTCCACAAGATTCACCTGTGCTTTTATTGTCAGAAATAACCTCTACCCTTAGTCAGGGGAAATCGGCTCCAATGTACATGACTAAGTCAGTGTCCGTTCAGATAAATCATTGAAAAAATAATGCAATGGCTCTCAGTACTTGACTTGTCATAATAGGCAATAAGGATTAGAACTGACAGTAAACCTTCGTAATACCGGGCTATGTGCTTGAGTATATTTTTGCTTATTATTCCATCTAGGAATTCTTGGGCTGCAGGTCAGATACAAGTGGGAAGAACTCAGTCTTGGATTAACCACTTCAAGTTTTTTTTGCGATACGGCACGGCGTTATTTAACTGACAATTGCGCGGTCGTGTGGCGCTGTACCCAAATAAAATTGATGTCCTTTTTGTCACACAAATAGAGCTTTCTTTTGGTGGTATTTGACCACCTCTGCGTTTTTTATCTTTTATAAATGGAAAAAGACCGACAATTTTGAAAAAAAACAAATTTTTTATACTTTTGGCTATAAAACATATCCAATAAAAAAAAAAAGGAAAAAATTTGAATCTAATTTTTTTTATCAATTTAGGCCAATATGTATTCTGCTACATATTTTTGGTAAAAAAAAATCCCAATAAGCGTATATTGATTGGTTTGCACAAAAGTTATAGCGTCTACAAACTATGGGATAGTTTTATTTATTTTTTTAATAGCAGTGGCGACAATCAGTGATTTATAGCCGGACTGCAAGATCAGTGACTTATAGTGGGACTGCGACATTGCGGCAGACAAATTGGACACTAAGTGACACTTTTGACACTTTTTTGGGGACCGGAGACACCAATACAGTGATCAGTGCTAAATGATATGCACTGTAACTGTACTAATGACACCAGCAGGGAAGGGGTTAACATCAGGGGTGGTCAGAGGGTTATATGTGTCCCTAGGGAGTGCTTTCTAACTGTGGGGGGGGGCGGGGAAGGGTGATTGTACTATAAGAAGACAGAGATCCGTGTTCCTGTTTAGCAAAAACACAAGATCTCTGTCTTCTCCTGTCACAGAATGGCGATCTGCCTTGTGTAAATAGGTAGACCACCGTTCTGTCTGTCTTGGTAATGATTTGTGGGTCCTGGCGGACGTCATGTCTGTAGGACCCGCTGATTGGCTCCCGATGTGTCCAATCACAGTGGGAGCTGGTCGCTGGTGGTGCGCACACACGCCCCAGACCAGGAAGGCGTGATTTCGCCCAGAGAGGCCGCCCCGCTGCAGTAAATGTACGTGGGGCGGTCTCTAAGTGGTTAAACTGCACATTGTATATTGGGTAGTTTATTGTCCATTACGCAGAAAGGCAGATGGTAATAAATGGGTGTCATTTGGCGCTATGGGCCTAAGCTTTTAGGTTTCATTTACTAAAGGAAATGAACAAGTGGGGAGTTTAACCATTACGTATGCATACACTAAGGGCTCACATGAGCACACACATAGGAGTGCACAGGGGGTGTGCCAGGTGTGACTGCGTGCAGTGCAAATCCCCCCTACTCCCCCGTGTTGTTCCCACCCACCCCACAGTGCTGCTGGCTTCCCTCCTCTCCTCCCATCTTCTGTGGGGATGGCCCCTTCCTTTTATAAATGCATACAGTGAACACACTCACTCACTGTGTTCATTCATACTGAATCATAGTAAACTGTGTTTACTATGCTTCAGTTTGTGAATGACCAGGAAGCCGCTCAGCACAGAGAACTTAATTCACTGTTGGCAGCTGAGGCTGCAGAGGAAGGCGTGTGTATTTGAGCTTTGGGGTGCACAACCTAATGCAACAGGCTGCACACACCTATGAGCACACAAATATTTGTACAGATGGCACTCCTTGATCCTATCTAGCAAACTGTACTGATGCTCAATGCATATAGGGGGTAGTTCTAATCTGCAGTATATGTTAAACACTCAGGCAATGCTGATTTTGTTATAATAGGTTTAATAGAAGAGAACTCCACAAGCTTTCAACAGTCAGGAAATGTATATTTAATAAATGCAAGCATTCTTCTGGGGATTTCATCAGGGCTGCAAATAGAATAAATAAAATTGAATGTGTAATTAGGCTAAACTTTTTTATTATTATTATTTTGGACAGAGTGGAGATGGATTACAACTAGAGTTGAGCGAACCCGGACTGTAAAGTTCGGGTCCGTACCGAACTTTGGGGTGTCCGGGACCCGGACCCGGACTTTTCAAAAAAAGTCCAGGTTCGGGTCCGGGGTTCTGGTAATTTTAATGAAAATTCTTAAAAATGCTGTAAAAAAGCCCAGGAAGGTCCTAGAGGTCTGCAAAAGGAAGGAAAATGGGGGTAAGGGTGGGACAAGTGCCCTACAAAGAAATGGGGACAGGGAAATAACTTTAAATATTATTTTATAAATTTCAATAAAGGGACAGGGGTAAAGAAACATCCCGTGAACAGGGTGGGAATGGGGGTAAAAGG
>BLSH010416462.1:573935-587778 GCA_018402905.1 Glandirana rugosa | reverse complement strand
GTCAGTGTCCGACCCCGTTCAGATTTTGTTAGACCCGAGTCTCCTTCACCCAACTTATTATAACTGGTAGTCTAACTACCGTAGAACATCTCGTTTTACTTCATGTCACCCCCCTCGGGACCTGACTTTCACATAAAACGTTGTGTTCGACGAAAAAAATAAATGTTGTAGTGTCTTATTCAAACCAACTACAAACGATTGACGATGATCAATATGGTATTGGACCTATCTACCCTTGTAAGTGTCGATCTCAACTCGCTTGTGGACCTGCAAGCCCAAGACGACCAGGCAGGCTTGAAGCCCTGTTTCAGGCCCAGGCCGTCCGTGCGAGCGTTCGGGTTCCGTCCGGACCCGGACCCGGACTTTGTCCCGAAGTTCGGACGGACCAGCAGAACCCGAACGTCCAGGTGTTCGCTCAACTCTAGCTGTGAATGTTCCCATCTATCCAGGTTATGGTATAACTAGTAGCAGTTAGCAAACATCAACCAAACTTATTCTGTGATGTTGTAAATAAAAAAAGCAGCTTGTGTTGCAAAATACACTTTCAGTCCAGGGCTCCCCCCACTGTACTTCATTTTGCTCTACAAGATGCCATCAATCTGATGGTCAATATTATTCAACCCACTTCCTCTGAGCCCAGATTGTTTTAGACTTGCCCCAGCCTGTGACTGAACAGTGCAAGGTGAAGCAGCACAGTGATGAGCTTCACTCTTTGCCCATTCACCCTTTCCTTCTGCCATCATGCTCCTTGTAAGAACATGAATTGGCTCCATCTACTGATTCCCCCCCCCCCACCAGCGGCGGCCAGTCCATAAGGAGAGCAAGTGCGCTACCCCTCTAATCTCCATGCGCCCCACCACGAATTCACATGCGGTGTGCCGGGCACATGGATTCCAAAGGGGTTTTAGAGATTAGAGACTGAGGCTTTAATTGGCTTCAAAAAGTTTGGGCTCGGGCGCAGTGGTCAGAGCCCATCCACTTGTGTGACATTAGTGAATCAATATTCGCTATTGTCTTCCTGCTTCTCCTCCAGGCCAATCAGGAGGTGGGTCTTAAGACCGGATTGGCCAGGAAGAGAAACAACCGGATTGGCTGGGGGGAGAAGCCGGGAAAGCCACTGATGCTGGCGGCCTGGCAGGCTGACTGGCGGGTGGGCGGACGTGCAAGTGGATGGACGGGCGAGCGGACGGACGGATGGGTGAGCGGACGGACAGGCGAGCGGATGGATGGACGGGTGACGGGGGGGTGAGGGTTGTTTGCCGCCCCCCCAAAAAATGGAGCACCAACCGCCACTGCCCCCCACACTACAGCTCCTCTGTACCGGGACTGCAAAAGTTTGATACCATGATAAATCCAGGTACTTACACTGCTAGCATTTAAAAATAAACCTAATGATGTACTAATGTATGGCTAATATATCAGCCTGGAGTTCACTTTTCAGCCCTGTTGAGTGCCGGGATGATGGGGTTTGTTCCTAAAATTGCAGAAGTCCTGTTAAATGTCACTAACAACTATTAGGTATCTCTACTTTGGCTTTAAAGAAAGTGGGAGCAGTTTTGCTCTACCTGTGAAGCTTTTTGCTCGATTGCTCCATTTACTTTTATTGCTCTATTATATGTCTAGAAATATGCTTTATGTAACCGAGTTTGTATAATTAAAAACGATACCTCCTAAGACTCTTGGCAGGTTTGTACTATATTATGTAATTGGAATAGGGCCCCACTGGCCTGTATGGCCCCCTACAGTCTTCAAACTCCCGAAGCCAAGTCTTACGGAACAAGACAAAAATGTTCGCTTTCTGAGGAGCACCATCGCTAGTTAGCGAGAGAGTCGACATTGAGCTTATGAGTAAAGTGGTTTCATTCATAATGTGCCAGGCCATATCCTGTACATGAATGAATGTCTGGCACAATAAAATGTTTAATTTGCAGATAAATAATATGATTTATGAAAATGTTTACTTGAAAAGTGTCACACTTACATCTGTCTGTGGCAATAAATGAATGTGTTTTTCCGCAGTTTAGTTATTTATGTGTTTTCAAGGCTTCTCTTCCTAAGAAGCATGCTGTATTAATGTTGGCAAAATGAGATGTTCGTACATATAAAAATCAGGGTCTTGGTTTATGGGAAACATATTTTTCCCAAAGTATCTTAACACATATATAGGTAAATTAAAGCCCAAGAACTAAAATCTAATATATTGTATCTAGGGATGGGCTTGGGTTCAATCCAAAAGTATTGGGACACCTGCCTTTGCACGCACCTGAACTTTAATGGCATCCCAGTCTTAGTCCTTTGCAGCTATAACAGCTTCAACTCTTCTGGGAAGGCTGTCCACAAGGTTTAGGAGTGTCTATGGGAATGTTTGACCACTCTTCCAGAAGCGCATTTGTGAGGTCAGGCACTGATGTTGGAGAGAAGGCCTGGCTTGCAGTCTCAACTCTAATTCATCCCAAAGGTGTTCTATCCAGTTGAGGTCAGGCCAGTCAAGTTACTCCACCCCAAACTCGCTCATCCATGTCTTTATGGACCTTGCTTGTGCACTGGTGTGCAGGCATGTTGGAACAACAAACTGTTCCCACAAAGTTGGGAGCAAGAAATAGTTCAAAATGTCTTGGTATGCTGTCGCATTAAGAGTTCCCTTTACTGGAAATAAGAAGCCAAGCCCAACCCCTGATAAACATAAAGACATGGATGAGCATCCTGACCTCAACTTGATAGAACGCCTTTGGGATGATTAGAGCAGAGACTGTGAGCCAGGCTTTCTCATCCAACATCAGTGTGTGACCTCACTAATGCTCTACTGGAAGAATGGTCAAATATTCCCATAGACACTCCTAAACCTTGTGGACAGCCAGACTAGGACTGGGATGCTATTGAAGTTCATGTGCGTGTAAAGCGTGTTCAGCCAAACCACAACTGGGCCAATCAGCTGTGAGCAAGGGTTTCCCTGTTCATGACATCATTGATTTAATATGCCCATATCAGGTCAATTTTGTGATGAGTATCCTTGTCTCTTTATGTATGTGTGGCTGTTGGGCAGGGAATGCCTTCACCCTTAAAGATGAATAAAAGGTATGGATATTTTATACATCAGCTATGCATATGCCATGCCAAAAAAATCTATATGATACACGGCACCTTAGGACTCTATTTTGGTTCTAATTTTCAGGGGGCGGGCACTATCAACCTGATTGAGGTGAAATGAACCGAAAGATGCAGCTAGCCCAAAAAACTCCAGAGACCTAGTCCCTGGAGATAAAGCACACAATGTAAGAAAGGGGGAGGCAGCGCAACAAAGGTTATACAATATACCAGGGATATGCAATTAGCGGGCCTCCAGCTGTTGCAGAACTACAAGTACCATGAGACTTAGCAACACTGTTACAGCCACAAGCATGACACCCAGAGGCAGAGGCATGATGGGACTTGTAGTTTTGCAACAGCTGGAGGTCCGCTAATTGCATATCCCTGCAATATACTCTCAAGCCCTTTAGTGTTAAATTCCTGTTGGTGTCATCTATAAAAAACAAGTAATGAAAATCAACAACAATGAAAAAAAAAAACATTTTGTGAACTCAAAATTAGTGTTCAATGATCACTGACCAGCTCATATGATCCCCCAGTCAGTTAACTTATGCGCAAACTTTATGCAGGCAATTAAAATATCTATCATCCACCCTATATCATCAAATATTGAAAAAACCTGTAAAGGAAAAACATAAAAGTGCAAATCAGCATGTGTAAAAAAAGTGCAAATATACGCAATGTGCCAAAAAATGTGTATTATAGTCCATAAATTATCGCAGATAGCTGTAAATCACTCAATCCTCATAGTTTCATCTGCACCACTGTTGTGCAAAAATCAATGCAAGATATCTTGATGTATTTGTGATACTTCTAAACACCCAGTGTGTTCCTCCACCAAGCTCGCTAAATGAACTCACCAGACGGAATGGCTGGTCTCTCTATGAACCAGCAATCTTGTTCCATTTAACCGTTCACCAGGTCTCCACTGTTCACCATAAGCTCTAATGTACTCCGGCCATCACTATATTTTTTTCATTACTTGTTTTTTAAAGACGACACCAGCAGGAATTTAACACTAAAGGGCTTGAGAGTATATAGTATAACCTTTGTTGCGCTGCCTCCCCCATTCTTACATTGTATGCATATACCATACCTGGCCAGTGGCCAATGCCCTTGTAAACAGGAAATCACTGAAGTGATCTCCACTTGCTTCAGAGTCCCACGCTGAGAAGTAGGCCTGCTACATTCTGAGGTTGGCTGCTCGGCATGGGTGCCATTCAGAGAATGCTTTGCCTTTTCTGAATGAATGCAATGAGGCAGAGAGGTGGTGATGTCACACTCTCCACCTTGCCCAATCAGAGAACGCTGTGCATCCATTTAGAAACTGCAAAGCAACTGATATCTCAAACAATGTTTTCACCTACCATCAGTGAACCACAGAACATTGCTCCTCTATGTAATTGAGACGAGGAGAGGAAGAGGTGCTGTGGTCCAAATCCAGAGAGCAATCTAAGGTGACAA
Source organism: Glandirana rugosa (assembly GCA_018402905.1). Taxonomy (NCBI): domain Eukaryota; kingdom Metazoa; phylum Chordata; class Amphibia; order Anura; family Ranidae; genus Glandirana; species Glandirana rugosa. The sequence continues at coordinate 583,227 of BLSH010416462.1, read as the reverse complement.
CTCTGCTCTTCCATAGACACAGTACAGCGAGTGTTGCCACCCTAGAACAGGAAGTGTATTACTAACAGGGTCACCAGGTGAAAATAAATAGAAAAAAATCTAAGGCCTGATAAGTTTCAATGTATTCCATTTTTATTTTTAGGTTCAGACATTTTTTAACTTTAAAGTGGTTATAAATCTCAGAAATGAAATATGAACAAAGCATATTCCTCTATAGTGTGTACTTGTCTTAATTAAGAACACTAAGTATCCTTTCAGTCTGCTGCTTCCTTTGTCTGCTATCAGCTTCTACAAGTTTTCCTGACACCAAGAGAAAAAAGATGACAGGGGAGGGACCTCCAGCTGATTGACAACCTCCACTCTGTTCCTGTGCTGTGTGAAGGGAGGTGAGGTGTCCCTTCCCTCCAATTAGACCTCTCCTTACTGAGCTCTGCAGAGTGTAACTTCAGCTCTCCGCCCCTTTTTTTCTGACAACTCAAACAAGCTTTTAAAATTCTGGACTTTGAATGGATGTAGAGAAGACTGCAGATAAACAGGTACAACTTATGTAGGATGATTTGTTCCATCTCTGTGTATCACCTGAGGCCAGTCACTTCACTGGGTATATGTAAGGGTTTACAACCACTTTAAGCTGATCTACTTCATTATCCATGCACTGTATATTAAAATGCTTTTATACAAACAATAAATTGCCATGAAAACAATACAACTTTTCACATCTACATTTCATCAGCCAGTGTTATTTTTGACACTCATATTTTGGACTGCAATATGGGGGGGGGGGTTGTTCTGCAGTTCAGAGAAGAGAACTGGGAAAGCTGATAACATTGTTTGAGATATCAGTTCAGTGCACCGGACATTGCAAGATTGCAAGGTTTCTGGCAGGATCAACAGACTTTTTTGTAGAAGATGTACTTAGTCTGAGAAGAGAACGAATGCAGTCATCATATCTGAGCACTAGGGAGTTTTAATACATTGAATTTTTGTTCTTGGGCTCAGATATACTTTAATCATTTTGTCACCATTAGATTTGTTTGGCATTTAATCCCAATTTACTTTGGTGCACCACAGAAAGCTTCACAAACCAGTTCTGAAATGGCAGTGAAAGAAACATCATCTATAAAATGCTACATGAATTGGGTGATAGAGTGATAAAATGTAAATGAGATTGTTACAGATGGAGAGGCATCAAAGGTAATGACTGTTCATTAACGGTAAAGTGTGAAGAGTCCATGGGTTTTGGCTTCAGCCACTTCCTTCAAGGTAATTATGTTTCCAGGGGTGCTCTGAACCACATGCGGACGAATGTGATAAATTACGGGACCTGGGTTATTATCAGTTCTGCTATACCAATCTTCACTGACCGGGAACTGTCAGTATGGAAGGAATCTGGCTCTTTGAGAAATGACAGAAAAAGGCGGCTTCTAAAACTTACATGTAAATAGAATAAATGAAGATTTTATTCTTTTTGGCGGAGATAGCTTTAACCTATTTTTTACCAATATTAGTTAATGCTTTGATAATTCTATTATTATCCTACGTGCAGAGTCCTACCTGGGGCTTTTTTTTTACATTAGAATGTGCATTGCATTGATGATAGTTAACATATTGTATGTTTTAGACAGATTACCATTTTGAAAGACTCCATTCGAATTGAACTGAATGGTAAACTTGCAGGTTATTGCACACAAAATGCAGCATGCATTAGATTTATAGTATACAGAGATTACATTAAGACAGATGTGGGTCAGCTTAAAGTGTACCTGTGACCAGGTATGAACATTTACATAGTTGTACAAAATGGTAAATACGTTTTAAAACAGACCATCACTGATCTCAGTAGCCGCCGTCACAGTGGAACAATTAGTTCTCAAAGCTCACAGCAAAAGCATTGATGATGTTCTTTCAGCAGCTTGGCTTCCTTTGCCTCCCTCCATTAGAGATTAAGACCCCTTTCACACTGAAGGCAGTTTTCAGGCGTTTTAGCTTTAGAAACAGTGCCTGTAAAGTGCCTGAAAACTGCCTTCCATGCCTCCCAAGTGTGAAAGCCCGAGTGCTTTCCAACTGGGGTGGTGCGCTTGCAGGCCATTAGGAAAAGTCCTGCAAACAGCATCTTTGGGGCGGTTCGGGAGCGCTTGCAAGTAATAGGCAGCGCTTCCGAAGCGCCTGATAGGCACTTCCGAAGCGCCACAACACATTAACTTTTAACCCCTACTTGGGGGTTAAAAGCGCCCCACTAGCGGCCGCTAAAACGAGCTGCGCTTTACTGCTAACAGACCCGCAGCTCCAGTGTGAAAGGGCTCTAAAAGAATGGGAAGCTCTAGAGCAGTGTTTCTTTTTTGTCTTGCGGCGCACCAAAAAGATCAAAAAATTTTCTCGCCACGCCAGAAAAGATTTAACAATTTTGTGTTGCAGCACTTATTTATTTTTTACGTATATACAGTATTTCATTTTAAATTTAATGTGAAGGATGTGCCTGCTTTCAAGAGCAAATCAGATTGAATCAATTGTAATCTTTGTACTTTCGCTTGCTTCCTTGCTTTTCATTTAACAGTTTCACTTTCAGAGTTCCAGACTTGATTAAGTATTTCTCCATCACTAAACAATCAACAAACTTTATTTATAAGCATCAAAGTTGGAATGCAAGGGTTGAGTTCTCCCGAGATCTTGCACAATTCTCATGGTACGAAAGGAACCAATGAATGACACTCAAAGGTCGTATTTTTATGTATGTTGCTTTTTTACCTTTTGCAACATTGATTTACCTTTTAATTTTTTGATATGTTCAAGATTTCAAAACGCTGGCAATTTTAAATCTTTTTCAAAACTCCCAGGGCACACCAGCAAATGTCCTGCGGCACACAGTTTGAGAATCACTGCTCTAGAGTCACTGTTCAGAGAGTAGGGTCTCGGGGAGCTGAGCTGCTGGGAGAGGGGAGCAGAAGGAGCTGACCTACTCAGTCACTTCTATGTGAGAGGGGCAGCAGAGGGATCTGAGCTGCTGTGGCATTGTTGGGAAAGGGAGCAGGGGAAATGAGCTTCTGAGAGGAGGACTAGAATGATTGCATTGCTTCTGCCAAAAACTTGTGTGGCACACCCCCTAGGGAGCCACAAGTAACTGGGATCCCCCACCCTGCACGGCCAGGCACACCGAATTTCCACAGGCATTCAGAGTCAGAGAACAGTCCGTGACTTTGTTTTGTTTGTTTTATTGAGGGATATGAATGTGGATGGGGATTGGAAATTATGGGAAGCCCACTGGACTTCAAACAAACTTCAGGGACAACTTCTCCTATATACAGTCTTTGTATACAGCTCCTCTTCTTCCTCCAGCTCACTCTTGCTTGCAGAACCCAGCTATGTCACCCTGTAATAGTTTTGTAATGAAGGCCCATTACAGGCAGGGACTCGCAGCCCCTATACTTAAGAGCAGATAGGGTGACACAGCTCACCCTTTCCCAGCACATCCTCTCTGTGGTGACTGATCCCAGCACCACCTCTTCAGGCCCTACCAACCCATCTGGCTGCAGCTGCCCCTTTCACTAGTTAACTTCTCCCCACAGTCCACCAGACTGACACACACCAGCCAACCCGGCTGACTCTCAGGAGATCTCCTGGATGTGCTGACCTGCTCCCATTGTTCCCTCACCTGCTCCCGTGCCCCCGTGCCTCTAAGAAATGTTTCCTCCATGTGTTGTAGGGGAAATCTTCCAGTACCCGATCCCCAGACCCAAGGTCACCCCCCTTCCCTGACTAAGGGTGCCCTGCAAGGGCCGCCAACATCCTCCACAGCACTCCATCTCCATCTCCCCCCCCCCGACTACCCCTGCTGGCATGACTCATACTTATTTATGAGGTAAACTGACCCCTTTCAGCCCTTTTTGCTGGGGATTGGCAAGGGTCCTCATAAATATGCATGACAGCCCCTCCTAGCCTCCACACACTACATCTAGAACCCTCTCCAATGTTCTCATCCAGCCTCCCTGAGTCACTAAACCCTCACCCAGATTCAACCCAGGCCTGGCTCTCAGCCAAGCCAATTTACCTACACTAACAACGAAACTATGTACACCTAGCACACTAGCTAGAGGGTGCTACACTTTGATGATAATTGCTTCACAGTGCCTGCAGCTACAGAGGTCAGTAATCTAGGGATTAGAAGCCTGTGAGACTTTTAAGGCGGTAATGGGAGAGGAGGGGCAGGGGAGCACAGCTGCTGAGTCACTGCTAGGAAGGAGATCAGGAGGAGCTGAGCGACTGAGAGAACAATTTGAATGATTTCAGTGCTTCTACTAATAAACTTTGATGAAGGATTCTTTACAGTGCCTGCAGCTACAAAGGTCATGTTGACTTGTTTTCATACGCATTTACTGCTTCTTAAGAATATGCAAAATCTTTAATATTCATGGCCTGGCCACAGGTGCACTTTAAGACCTATGGACATTTTGTTCCCGGCCAAATCTCATTTAAAGCGGAAGTAAACCCATAGATTTAACAGTAAATGGTTACATTTCCGGCATGTGCCGGGAATGTAATTGTCACATTGGTTGTGCTCTCAACCAGACTATCAAACCATCCAATGGCTGGTGTCATAACTGATCACATGTCCAGCATCATGGCATGAAGATCAAACAGAGGTCAAAATGGCAGCTCCCTTGGCTGAAAACGATAGTGGGGTTTACTTCCACTTTAAGCAAAAGGTTGGGAAGTCTTGATGACTATTGTTCTGCTACGGCTGACCATATTTACCTAAATAACCACTATGCAAGCACCTAAGGCACATACAGAGGAACTATGGACTGAGTATGTGGTAAATACATTCAATGAGTCATGCTTCATGAGAAATAGAGTGTGCTTATGCTAGATGATTGTGGTGTTGTGAGAGTAAAAGCTGACCTCCAGACAAACACCTAAATACATACGTTTATGTGAACCATTTTTCCCTATTATGCAATTGATCTTGGCTCCCCAGCCGTAAATCACAGTCATATTAGTGGTCTATTTTTTCTCTACTGATCTTCAATAATACAATCTGGTCACCGACATGCCTCCAGCTAGAGATTGTACAACCAAAGAGGAACTGTAAACTGTTGAGATCATGACTGTTTCTGTAAGCATGTTCAGCTATTGACTGATAGCACTGGTAGATGTAAAGAAGAAGAGCTCTGGTTGACCCAGAGTTCTGACCCTACCTCTTTCAGTCTGAGTGCTGCTGTGCTGTGCAGTCAGTTACACAAGGCCATTATTAAAAGAGATTGAGGTACTTATTCCCATTCTACATACAAAAACCTTTGCGCCTAGGAACCAGCATACACACACTATAATCAAGAGCTGATGCTGTATATAAATAGCCTTTAAAGGAATAGCTAGATCAAATGTTAGATTGTACAGCACATGCTCACTCTATTTTCCCAATGCAAAATAATAATGCAACAAATTAATAATAAAGTGTGTGTGCTTAATATTGCAATTGATAAGTTAGTGACACATGTGCAAAAAAAAATAAATAAATAAAATAAAAGTGCTTAAAGTCTCTTTAAAAAGTGTGTGAAGTGCTTTTGTGTAAAATTTGCTTCCTTGCACTGGGTGATTAATTGTGAATCCACTCCAAATCAAGGGGACCGGGATCACCCCGCACTCACCAGATGAGTTGGACCCTTACACTTTGTTTCCCAAGGGAGGGTCTTACCAGCTTTTGGGTCTACCTATGGGGGACCTGGCCCTTTAAGTGCCTCTGTGCGTTCCTCCAACTCCTGTGCTGCTCCACTGGGATGGCTCACAGACTGCTATGAGACCTGTGCACAGCTTAATTAAATAGAATGAAGCTTCTCATGGCGTAAAATCCTTAATATTTTCTGGGCATCAATTTAAAAACATAGCTTTGCTTTCAAGCCCCTATTTTCAATAAGAGGTCCACCGCATTCAAACTCTTAATCTCCTCTAAGGGCCGGCTGTAGCGTTAGGAAGCTCTTTCTTGACGCATTTCGTCGTTAATATGCAACATTGTCAAAAGCAGCTTCCTGCTTTCAGACCAGCCAGCAACAATCAAATCCTGCTCCACTGATTACAAAAACGAAATTTGCTGAACTCTATTAGCAACCTAACCAGGAGGGTGCTACACTTATGGCTGTGTCAACGATTAGGAATATGGTAGGCCTGTGAATGTTCCTTGAATTTCAAATATAAGTCTAAAAAGGCAGTCTCTACAAAAGAGTTTGAAATTAAAATTTCAGTTTACCCACCCCCTATTTTTTTTTTAGGACTTAAACCCTTTAAAAGAATTTTATGTGATGACACAGATCCTCTCTTTTCTCTTCTGCCCGTGGCTGTGGTTGGGTCCTATATGCTGCCCAGACCTGCGCTATCCCCTGTGAGCCCAGAAGGCTTCAATATTATGTCCCAGGGGGTTGGTTTCTTGATGCCGTGGGCATATAAGAAGTTAGTTGAAGGCCACTAGGCTTCATTGAACCCAGAAGAGGACCAGCACTGGACCATGCAATGATAAGCCTGTGGTAGCTCCGGAGATAGGGTGAGTATTGCAGTGACGTCTTTTTTTACTACTGCATGGAGATGTATTCTTACATTTTTATGAAGCCGGAATTGGGCTTTAATTGCATGCACAATTTCTCAGTATTTTTTGTTTCTTTTCTTGAAGTGTAACACATAGAGAGATTTAGATGGCCTAATTATCCTGTGTAATGTTTAACCAAACTAACTGCAGACTATCAGGTCATATTAAGCACATTAACCATGCAAATGAATGTTTACAATGACAGTCCCCTGCAACATTACAGTGACAATGAAAGACAGGCGCTATCTCCTTCTGCATTGGAAACGGCTTCACAATGCCATCTAAATCCACAGCTCACATTCAGATGAAACAGGGCCGAGCAGATGGTTGAGGAAGGCATACAAGCAAGCAGTAAATCTCCCCTTCTCTTTTTCTGATTGCTTAGCCCACAGAGGAATAGAGATTCAAAAGAAAACCAGTAATCGCGCTGGAGGTCATTAGCATATTCCCAATAAGGGAGCTTGCATAAAAATTCCCAGTGAAAACGTCCCACAGATCAATGCGCATGAGGAAAACTTCCAGCTGTATTCCAAAATTGGAACGTGCTACATGATTTATTTAGAAGGAGAAGACGTGCAAAAGGCTGCTCTTGTAACTTTGATTTTTTTTTTGTAAACCAAGAATTTGCCTTGACATATTTCTGTTGATGCAACAGATAGCAGCATCAGAGGTTTCCATGCTGAAAGTTGGAAAAAAAGCTTAATTGGTTTTTTTAGATACACACCTATGGAACTCGGATATTTGCATATACAGTGCGGTTTTTGATTAGATTGCAATCTGGCACAAGAGTTGGGAGACGCAATGGTGTATCATGCTTTCAGACTGCTATGGGCAGGCAAGATGGCTATTATACTCTATGGCACAAATTTGAGAAGATTCGAAACTGCCACAGCCTGGGCAGGTATGCTATCTTATCCAATTCAAGACCAGCCCTATTTCTGACATTTGTTGCTTACAAGTTAAAATCTGTATATTTTGTGCTAGAAAATTACTTAGAACCCCCAAACATTAAGTGTATATTTTTTAGCAGAGACTCTAGAGAATAAAATGGTGGCTGTTGCAATATTTTAGTTTGGGACCTTAAATTGTAAGCTCCTTGAGGTAGGGACTGATGTGAATGTACAATATATATGTAAAGTGCTGTGTAAATTGACGGCGCTGTATAAGTACCTGAAATAAAATAAAATAAATACATTATGTCATATTTGCGCAGTGGTCTTTCAAACGCAATTTTTTGGGAAAAAATACACTTCAATGAATTAAAAAAACGAAACAGTAAAGTTAGCCCAATGTTTTTGTATAATGTGAAAGATGATGTTACGCCAAGTAAATAGATACCTAACATGTCATGCTTTAAAATAGCGGTACTTAAAAATCTCCATAGGCAACGTTTTAAAAACTGTTTACCGTTACCAGTTTAGAGTTACAGAGGAGGTCTAATACTAGAATTATTGTTCTTGCTCAAATAATCATGGCGATACCTCACATGTGTGGTTTGAACACTGTTTACATTTGTGGATGTGACTTACGTATGCGTTTTCTTTGGTGCGTGAGCACGGAGGGATGGGGGGGCACTTTAACATTTTTTAATGTATGCACTTCTAATCATAGAATATGTTATATCCACACTTTTGCCAAGAGGGTGGGCTAAACTGCTCACCTTGCTGTCTATTCCTTCTCAAGGTCACCCTAAATTATAACCACATATAAATAATAATAGTCTCTCAGTTGTGGATGAAGGTTGCCACCATCCCTATAAAGCTGCACAATATCTACCAAAGTCCTCTTTTGGGATTTTGCAGGCAACCAAAGGTCTTAAAAGTCCCAAAAGAGGATTTTGGTAGAGACTGTGTAAGTTATAACCACCTCCTCCCTGCTCCTTACATCATATCCTTAAACCATTCCCCACCCATTCTTAATCATTTTCCTGCCTCCGGCCCACCCTGTCATGTGCCCTTTCTCTTATGTGCTCAGGGCAGCCCTGCATTGGATAGAGCAGGTAAAAACTCCCTTTTTTTATTTATTTTTTTTAGGAGAGGTTTCTGTTTTGCTCCCATTAGGGAGATGTTCCTTAACTACCCGTTCTGGAGACAAAGAATGTGAGAGGATATCTCTTCAAATCAAGAGGTTATCCCCTCTTAGGCCTCATGTACCCTGCTGCTGGTAAAGAGATGTTTAGGGGCAGTTGGGCATGTTTTTCAGCTGCCCCTGAACTCTCCTTTATGTTATCTTATCAGTAGAGTTGAGCGAACACCTGGATGTTCGGGTTCTGCTGGTCCGTCCGAACTTCGGGAGAAAGTCCGGGTCCGGGTCCGGACGGAACCCGAACGATCGCACGGACAACGAACCCCATTGAAATCAATGGGGACCCGAACTTTTAGGCACAAAAATGGCTGTAGGAAAGTCATGGAAAGCCCCAGAGGGCTGCAAAAGGAAGTAAAATGGGGGTAAGGGTAGGGCAAGTGCCCTACAAAAAAATGGGGACAGGGAAATAACTTTAAATATTTTTAAAAAAATAAAAACTTAAAAAATGCAAAAATGGAGGTGAATGTGGATCATCTTCAAACTGTGTCTGAAAAGTATTAATTAACGGTAGAAGCCATATAACTGTTCTAAAATCATCTTCAAACTAGGGCAAGTGCCCTACAAAAAATGGGGAGAGGGAAAATAAATTAAAATCACAAAAAACATCCCGTGAACGGGATCAAACTTCTACTAAAA